>JAFFST010052419.1:129210-146105 GCA_022414735.1 Noturus placidus
CCTTTCAATCATTACAATTTTATTGAACGACAGGTCAACAATGCCAAAACAGTCAAAACCAACAATTCTCTGCAAATAAAAAGACACAAAAAACCCAAAAAAGCCCTAAACGTAAAAGGGTATACATTCCATAGTTTCAACAGTATATGACATGAAACCGTTTGTTTTACCTCCCGGCCACGCTCCCCATTTCTCAGATAGCCTCCGATTATGTCTTCTTTTCTACACCCCGCAACGAATTCTGTTGTGGACAGTTTGCTCAGAAGGACATAGCATACTGCATGCATACCACCACATATGCAGCAACGAACAACAACAACATAACACTCTCCAATAAACTGCCTAAAAGCAAGCAAGTGTGCTATGCAAAAATAATAATAATAATAATAATAATAATAATAATAATAATTATTTTAAAAAAAATAAAAAAGGTTCCTGGTTTATGATCCATCTAAGCTGGTATTTGATGCACATTTTACAATCCCTCTCCAAAAATCAGCAAAAGTGTGCATGATATCATTATCATCATTATAATCATAATCATCATCATGGAACAGTTCACAAACTATTTCATCAGTAATGTGAAAACGCTAGCATCGACATAAGTATCAACATTTGCCCTGAACTTCACATTTCAAAAATCACAGATTTCCTCATGGTATTAGTTTTTATTTTATTTCTTTTTGCTTTACCTTATAACTGGAGCCCTTGAACGGTCTATGTTCAGCAGAGGGACACAGTCAAAGGACTCCTCCTTAGGGACAAACCCTAGCTGAGGACCTGATTCTACGAACTACGCCTGCAGCGTCTTCAACACTGTGAGCGAGAATGAAGGCAGCAATTTGTATTAGCGCCACAACAGCACAGGGGATTCAACCATGTCAGCATACATAACACGAGTACACTTTCAGAAAGTGGAGATGTTAGAATTGCCATAACAGATCTTTTTGGTTTTTAAAAAAATGGGGGGATTTTTTCTTAAAAAATATATATCCAACTGCATGCAGCATTGGTAAAGACAGGGAATACAGTCTACAGTGCCATCGATTTGCTCTAAAACAATGACTAGCACACTATCAGTATGGAAATGCATTGATATATATATATATATACACATATAAATATATAAGAAACAGCATTTCAATCAGTCATGTACAGAAATCCTTAAAGTATTCTGCATTTTTATATATTTATGTGTAGGCTATTTGGGAGGAAGAAAAATATATCACATTGCCAATAACAAAGCAATTAATGCAACATTGGGCCTTGTTCAACATTCAGAGAAATTCCTTAACGAAAATGCAGCAGAAAATTTCGGATTCACATCAAGACTTGAATCAGAGGTCAAACAGTTATGTCTTAGGTTAAGCTTACCTGTGTTATTGCAGCAGAACCTAAGGTGCGGGGACGACACTGTGCGTCGCGCCGCCAATTGACATTGGGTTATTCAATATATTTCCGAGAGAGAAAAATACTCGCAAAGAAATCTGAGTCACACGCAAAGAACTAGGACAGCCTGGAAAATGGTAACAGAAGTCTGCCAACATCCGAACACACATTTTGGAAATGCGAACACAACCTTATGCCTGGATTGTTAAGTGGTTCATTAACTTGGTGAAACAGAATGCAAAATTATTATAATAATAATCAACTTGCACAGCGATTAATACTCATACAAATGTGGCATTGTGAAGAAACGAGATGAACATTTGGTATCGTCAGGGATGGACAAATCAGTAGCCCGGGCTCCCAGGACAAGTGAATTTGGGATGTAGGCGTGGTTTGTCGGTTCAACCACAACCGGACAAGGGAAACACATCCCTACTCTTTTACGACTTTCACAAAATGTTTGTGTTTCTAAATGATATGGCATTACCAAATTCTACGCACATAGTCCGAGGCAAACGCCATTTTACTTCATACTTATGTCAATTAAAAGATAAACTCTGTTTCTGGAAACTGGAGGTTTTTACCTGTGGGGCTAGATTAGAAACAAGGACAGATTTATGATTTGTTCACCCCTGATTTCTAATGCAAAAAAGTAGTAGTTTTAACGCCATGTGCTGCCCTGACTACACAATATCAATGTCAAACTTGCACAGATATGAATAAGCGCATAATTTAAGGATTAATACAGTTGAAATATTGCTCGACAGAACTTAAAAGTCTAGGGTAAGGTCACAGGCTCAAGAGACTTCTGCATTTTCATATGTCAATCATTAAACTGTAGCCCAGACATACTTACCCCAAAATACAGCCAATAAGTTTTTTTTTTCTCTTTCACAAATTCAGGGTACAGTTCAACTTTATGCACTACACTTGGTCAAAGACAATGCATTGACAGAAGAAACTGGGGCTGTCTGTATTGGGGTTTTTTTGTACTTACGGAGGGCTCATTTCACTGGTGTGGTAACAGCATAGCCTCCTCAGCCCTAAAAACACACACCTACATGTCTACGCCAAACAGAGTGGGCATTTAAAAAAAAAAAAAAAAGGCGGCCACATTTTTGCGTTTTAAATCGTGAGACATTTGCCAGAAAAATATGCATTTAAGAATCGGTAAAAGGGGCACAACTGTATAAATACATTTAATAATGCAATACAAAAAACACCTCACCTGGCCCTGGGGGGGGGACAAAACAAAAAAAAGCAGCTTGCAGTGATATATATCTTTTGACATATTTGCTTACCGCAGTCCTAAACTGGCCTGTGAGGGGGAAAGTTGCTCACGTTATGAGTAATAAGACTTCATAGCATGGTCACATACATCCTCGCACCACCTTTCTATCAGATACACCTGCCTACGCCACTCCTACTAAATGCCAATAAACCAAACTAGATCCTTTCATGTCGTAGCTAAAAACACCAGGAAATAATAATAATAATAATAATAATAATGCTGTATAGACAGTTGGAGAGAAACAAAAAAGACGTCACTTTAGACAGGGGGGGGGGGGGGGGGGGTTGGAGACCGAGTCTGTGGATTGTATCCCCATTTCACCCACCCATCCCATTACTTAATAAACAAAAAAAAAAATAAAAAAAAACAACAGTATATACACATACAAATCAAGGTCAACCTTCCCCACTTTTTCTCTTTTACCGGCCCACTTACCAACACAGGAGGTTTCATTATGTTTTATTGCAAAACACAACAGGCATTTTTAAAACTGAGCATTTACACATGAAGAAAACAAAAATACTAAATTTATAGAGAGAGAGAGAGAAAGAGAGAGAGAGCACTTGTACAGTAACATGAGTTCTGAACTACATAATGAGATACAGGAGCTGGAATGACCAATAATTTTACCGCACTAAAAACAGTTCATTTCATACAAGAGGAAAAAATATTACAAAAACAAATGAGCAAAAAAAAAACCAGAGAGGAGGAGATTTCTCAATCCGGAGCCTTTTTTTTCTCTCCCTCTTTGCAATCTAGTTTAAACGCAAAAACCAAGGAAACTACGATCTTCGTCAAGAGGCGTCTGCATCCAAACATTTAACAAAGGTAGCATTTTTCGACAAGGTAGCATTTACTTTATGTCCACTTCACATTACTGGCCCTGTGCAGAAGAAATACATAAAGAAATACACAACATGTTAAGAGCAGAAACAGTGAGTTGCTACCCCACCCCACCCCAAAACCTAATTACAGAGATAAAGACGCCTGTGGAGGAGGAGGGGGGGAGAAAGAAGAGCTTGGTTAAGTCTCATGTCGCTGGGTTGTACACCTGGAGGCCTGATGAAGCTGTGGAGGAAAAACGTTAGAAAGAGAGACAGGGGGAGAGGGGAAGCACAAACACACACACACACACAGAACGAATCACTTTATACGACGGGGGTATGGATGTTATTAGGAGTGTACCTGCTGGGCCGGTGGTGCTGCTCCCATTGGCTGAGAGGCGCCCTGGCCGTAGTAGGCCGCTTGTTGGCGGTAATACTCAGCCCACGCGGCGCTGTAGTCCGGCTGGCCTCCGGGCTGAGAGGAGCTCGCCCCAGCCGCCTGAGGAGCTGCCTGACCTGTTACACGTAATCAAGACAGTGTGCAAGTTACCATCCACCAAGTAGTCAACCCCAACAAGACTTTGTCTATTAAATCTATTACTCACGATAATGAAACAATGAAAAGGTCAACTAACAGAACGTATGGTCCTTCACTACGATTCCATACAATCTGTGCGAATTAAACTTTTGCGAAAAGTGGACGTTCGATCAAAAATAAATAAATAACTTCTTTAAAGGCAGCATTTCCATCTCAGGTGTTCAAGAATACATGCAACTCTGAAATATAATAAATAAGTTGCGCTTTACCACTCACGTCGTAAAACAGTCAAATGGTGTTACGTATAATTCAACGATCATCTTCTTGGAAAAACCGCACGCGTTTTGTCTCGTCGATTTCTCAATCAAGATTTTAAGTCACAAGATCAAAAAAAATCCACATTTGTCGAGGCTACATCAAATGACTTCTGAGCATCAAGGAATTTCTTTCCATCATAGTTTACGCCACATAGGTCTAGAATTTTGAAAAAAATAATTATTCAGCGCAATTGATCGCACACTTTTTTTGGTTGAGATTTTATTCGCATGTGGTGTTTCCACACAGCGTTTATTTTAAACGCGAGAACCCAAAATCCATGGATAGAAACGTAGCTATCGCTCAAGCAGAACAAGGACATACAATGTACAAATGGATCAAAGTGACTAAACTTGAGACGCGGGCTCAACACAGATCGCGTTCCTCGTTTATGGCCGATCGTGTTTTGATCGAATCTTATGACCGCTTTAAGCAGAACCGACAGAACAGGCTACTTAATCGTGTATTTGTCATGAAACAAAAAGGTTCTATAAGAGGGGGAACGACCCCAGCCACGCTACCTCCGTGTGGCGGGGCAGAAACCCTCTACCTTGCTCTAGGGCAGCCGTTTTTACAGCAGCTCTACCATAGAGGGCCGTGTAACAGAACACAGCTGCCCGTGTGTGCTGCCGAACAAGAGTGAGAACACATACGCAGACAACTCTCACCTTGTTTCTTATAGTACTCCTCCCATGCTTTGGTGTAGTCCTGTGGCTGCTGGCCTTGTTGACCTGAAAGAAAAAAAAATTATTCTTACCTTATTAGAAAGACACGTTAAAGAAAGGAAAATAATTTAAATTCAATCACAATTCGCTAATCATTTAGGAGTTGTGTTGCTTTGTGCACCTGAGGTTTTATTATTTTTCTTTTCTGGACAATGAAACACCACTGAGCGCACACAAGCTCCTCGAAACGTAACCATGCATCTCGTAGGAAGTTAAAAACTTGTGCACCCATAATACTGCCTTGTTTAAATGTGGAGGAGGATGGGTAGTAAATTCACAAAGAGGAGCCATCCTATTAGGCCCACGTGGACGGTTTACCAATAAACTTAAATGTCTGGTACATTAAAAAAAAAAAAAAAAAAAAAAAAAAAGTTTTTCCAGTGGTGGAACCAAAACCTGACAGACTTTTGTGAATTAAAAACCAAAGGCTGCTGTTAATGTCCCTGTTGCTGCTTATCTTGAGGTTTCATAATAAATAAATAAATAAATAAATAAATAAATAAATAAATAGAAGTGATTGTTGGTGTGGAGGGGAGTGAGAATAAGATCTAAAACTACAATTTACCCATTTTCTTGTAATATTCTTCCCAGGCCTTGGTGTAATCTGCCTGTCCGCTCTGACCTGGAGCCTGCGGGTCACCTGTTAAAAACGGTGCAAACTAATTGAGAACCGTCATGCGGGGGGAAGGGGAAAAAAAAAAAAAGTCTGCGCTTGACCCAAAATTACCCAAAACTAGAAAGGAAATTTAACTACACATACAACTTGCTACACTGCTGATGTAATGGTGGTGTGAGTCTTTTGTAGTTGATCTCTGAACCTGTGTAAGGTAGAGGGGGTGTGGTGTTAGAAGAGGAAATGAGGTTTAAACCTTGACCGTTGGATGGAGCGGTGCCAGGGGCAGCGGCGGTGGCGGTGGGTGTCATGGGCGCCTGGGGCTGCTGCTGGTACTGAGCGTAATAGGCGGCCCACGCTGCTGCGTTAGCATCCGCTGCTGCTTTGTCTATACGTCGTAATAAACAGTGTGTCGGATTACCTCGTTCTACAAAAGTAATAACAGCAAAGCGAATGCAAACATAAATAAAATAAGAAATAAAGCCACTTACTGGGATCAGGCTGGCCTTGCTGCTGCCAGTGAGGGTAACCGTTACCCCAGCCCTGAGGTTGGTACGGCCCTGGAGGTCCACTGCGAACAACCAAGGAAATGGTGAAGCCACACAACACACGCAAACTCTCATCGTTCATATCCCCAAACAATACACAAAAGTCAAAACTCTTACTGTGGTCCAGGAGGTCCCTGGTTGTAAGGGCCAGGATTGTAAGGTCCCATAGGCGCAGTGGGTCCAGGCGGGCCTGGTGGACCATGCGGTGCGGGGCCTCCATGCGGCCCTGGCGGCCCATGAGGTCCACCCATGGGGCTGACTGGACCCTGAGCGCACACACATACAAACCTGTTAGTTATGTATGAGATGAAACAATAGAAACAATGTATTACAATTTCTCTTTTTTTTAAACTCACCCCGATCTTCTCTTCGACGAGCTGTCTGGCGTAGTCGATCTGCTGCGGGTTCCCGCGAACAGTGAACATCTTTATGTTGGGGTCAGCATTGGGAGGAGGGTTCCTCTGCAGCTCTATCCTTGCGCCGGACTGCTGGCTTATGCTTTTAATCGTCTCACCTCCTGTGTTGGGGGGGTTTGGGGCAGTGTATGGAGGATTTATATAGTGTTATAGGCCGTTAGGGTTAGATGGAGCTGGTATATTGATATTTTTCTCTAATTTAGAACTAAAGCAAGTCTGACCTTTGCCGATAATGAGGCCGGTCTTAACAGTGGGAACGGTGAAGGAGAACTCCTGCAGGCCACCTGGTGGCCCCATGTTCCAGTTACCATGGCCTCGACCTCTGCCCCTGCCTCCGGGGCCTGGTGGGCCGCCGGCCTGAACGCTGCGCAACAGGTCTGTAATGATACTGGCTGCATGCTGCGCCCGATCAGGGGGACCCATGATCTGAGCGATCCTGTCCGGTGTGGTGCCGTCATCTAGGAGTCAGGATAAAAGCCAGAAGTCACGGTTACTCACGGATAATACCATGGGTATAGCTATTTATAGCACCAGCCTAAACCAAGACAAACCTGGTTTGAACTGAATCTTAACGCCAGTGTCGTTCTGGATCTTCTTGATCATTTCGCCGTTCCTGCCAATCACGATCCCCACTGCGAAGCGTGGCACGGGAACCTTGGAGATCAAACAGCAAACCAAATGTTAATCTTTAAACCCTGAACACTGAGTATTGTGACCGTAAACTCTCGAATATCACAACTTACATCCAAACCTTCTCCTCCACCGCCGCCGCCACCACCACCACCACCACCCATCCGGGATCCATATTCGCTTCTCTGCTCTCTGAAACCCTGGTCTCTGATCAGGTCCATCACCATGTCTTTAGCTTGCTGAAAGTAAAAAGATTCACGTTACTGATTTGGACAGAGACATTTCAATTTTCTTTAATTCTTTGTGTGTGTGGTATGAATTTACCTGAACTTTAAAAGGATCTCCAGAAATCCTGAGTGGTTTGTCTGCCCCGGTGTTCTGAGGCCCATCCTGAATCATTACCATCTTGACTCCAGCTCGCTCCTGCAATTCAGAACTCAGAATTTTGTGCTGATTTAAAAACAACAAAAAAAAAACCGACAAGTATGACTAATTTAAAAAAAAAAAAAAAAACACACACACACGAAACACTAATAGAGTAACTCACCTGTAACTGTTTGATCGTCTCTCCCCCCTTTCCGATGACAAGGCCTGCTTTGGACGCTGGGATCATAACTTCCTGAACCGACATCCCAGGCCCTTCGCTGTGGTGAAACGGAGTCGGCCTGCCCTTTTCCACGATCTCAGTCAGTAACCTCTTTGCATTCCTGTTAAATAACACGGAAAAGAAAGTTCTCTCAATATTCACACCGCCGGCTTGTAGACTTATCAGGTTGCCCCTTGTGCCTGCGTCACACTCACAGGATGGAATCTGGAGAGCCTGTTAACGTCACACAGCGATCGGGCATGCCTCCGCTGTCTGTAAAAAGATGAAAACAACAAATAAAACTTCCTGCTTGTGTGGACGTCTTACAGAAAAAGGGGGAATTCTGTTAGCTGGTCGTATCACCTGGAGCGATCTGTATCTTGCATCCCGATTCCTGCTGTATCCTTGAAATCTGCTCTCCTCCTCTTCCGATAACTAGATAGACAAAACGCTCAACGATTAAACCTCTGCAAAACTATAGATAGAAATACGAATGACCCGGACATCTTACATCTTGGGATCTTACATAATACAAAACACTCACTGAAGCCGACCATGCCATCTGGAACTTTGAACTCCTCTGATGTAGGCCTGGATGAACAAATAAAATATTAAAATAATTAAACATTAAATAATACAAAAAAAAAAAAAGACAACAACAACCACCATGACGAACATCACCCCAACCGTTACTATACAAATATAGTGTATCTCACCTTGGAAGACCTCCCATTCCACCACCCATTGCAGCAAAAGCTGGAGATGAAAAAAGAAAAAAAGTTACACAATGTCTAATAATCAAAACACTAAAGCATCATGAACAATATTTTGAAAATAAAATAAAAGCTTACGATCACTTGCGACTTTCTTTGTTTCTGGCTGATCTGTAGAATAAAAAAAAACCAAAGACGAAAAGGCAATATGAACACTATACCAAAATAACACTTATATTAACGCACTCGTCCAAATACGGTATCTTGTTTACTAACAGAGAGGTAATACTGTGTTTAACGTTTATAAAAGGAAGGAGTCTCCGGTGTCAGCGGTTTATCTGAAAATAATTGTCGAGATTCCCAAATTATAGATCCAAAAATCCCACTTACAAAACCGAATTAGAAGTGAGCGATGAGATTATATATATATATATATATATATTCCACTATTTCCAGAACACAATGCAGGAGAAAAATTATAATTAAAAAATAAAAACATACAGTATTGCAATGCTACAGTGACCATCAGTATAATTTAGAATAATATTTATAGTATATTCAGATACCGCATATAACGATTCACTACGGAGTCGGTTCATCTCAAATGAGTCATTAAAGAAAAGATTCGGTTGAACGAGTGGAGCAACGCTGCTCTGTAGTGTTGGTTCAGGAGGAGTTCCGGAACTCTCAGCTCCTTTTATTTAATTATTTATACCATTCATTTAAGGTTGAGTGGGGGGGCTTACCGCCGTCTTCCAAAGGCCTTTTTTGCCCTCCATACGCAAACTCGTTGGCAGCAGGAGGTGGATTCACCCCATCGCCTCCGATTTTAGCTGCTATCTGAAAAGCCAAAAGAATGAAATAAAAAAAACAAACCATCCTTTTAGTTCACGCGGCGCGCGTGCCAACAAGGCCTCCGTCTGAGGTAGCGGAATGAATTCGCCCATTGCTAATATAATAGCAAGTTAGCGTACTACAGCTAGCTATGTTAGCCAACTTGTGAGAACTTTTACATTTAAGCCAGTTCGAGCCTATATTTAAAAAGAAGGGGGAAAAACACCAATAACTTATATTCATGTAGAGCTCGTCAGTGAGAATGTTAGCACGCAAAGCTAGTTAGCTATATTTATAGCTCAAGTTTAACCATAGCTAATAATTTGATAAATTTCACACTGATATTTTTTTAAATAAACGCAGCATTAAAAAAAATGTTTGAACGAGAAAATTGCAATAACGACCGATTAATATTGAAATATCCGGGGTCTTTAGCGTCTCCTTTGTTGCAATCACACTGGCCCATTAGTAGGCCCATAATCGACAAGGGCCACGTCCAGAATCCATCCGTAATAGTGTTAGAGTGCACGACGTATACATGTATACCGGAATACGTTTAGTACACTACGTAGTGCACTGGGAAATAAAGTAGACCGCGATTTGGAATTGAGCCATAGCGTTGTGCAGTGAGCTGATTTGTAAAGTAGTTTACAAAAACTAGGGTTTGTTAGTTGTAATTTTTTAAAGCTGGGAAATATGTTTACAGTTTTTTTTTATCGAATTAGTCGCTCACCTGTCTCGCCCGCTGCAGCGCGTCTTTAAAAGCGTCGTTCATTCCTGGGCCGGAGTTTGAGGACGGCGGCGCCACGCTCCCGTAATCGGCCATGTTTGAGGAGAAGTCGTGTATGGGGAAAAATAATGGCCGCGCGGCTCAGACCACAAGGCGGAAAGAGTCTAACTGCGACACGAATGCAGCCTCGCGCCGACAGGGGGCGCGCGTACAGAAAACCGCGACTTCCGGTTATGTGGGGGATGGGGAAAGGATTAGCATAGTTAGAATTGAAGAACAAAACCCGAGTTGGTATAAAACGTTAATAAAAATGTCTTAAGTCTCAGACGAATATTTATTTTCTGAGGAAAATAATAAATGTCAGGGTGGTGTGATGAAACAGAGTTAATGTTTTTTTTTTTTTAAACCCCGAGGTTCACTGTTTTTCTCAAAAAAAAAGAAGAAAAAAGAGCACATCCTGAAGTGTTTTAGTCTTATACCAACTGCCACCAACAATAATTTATTAAAAATAAATAACACATCATAACTTCTATCTGTTTATAGTTACATTTAATGTTATGGAACATCTGTGAGAAAAGTTCCTGTTATCACTTATCTTACAGCAATCATACGTATGCAGATATTCCATTCACACCTCCAGGGTTCGGTTCCCGTTGGGGCCATGTGTGTGCGGAGTTTGCATGTTCTCCCCGTGCATCGGGGGTTTCCTCCGGGTACTCCGGTTTCCTCCCCCAGTCCAAAGACATGCATGGTAGGTTGATTGGCGTGTCTAAAGTGTCCGTAGTGTATGAATGTGAGTGTGTATGTGATTGTGCCCTGCGATGGACTGGCACCCTGTCCAGGGTGTACCCCGCCTTGTGCCCGATGCCTCCTGGGATAGGCTCCAGGTTCCCCATGACCCTGAAAAGGAGTAAGCGGTTGAAGATGGATGGATGGATGGATGGACTAACTGTTCCTTCACACTAACTGTTCCTCAGTGGTGGAATGAACTTCCAACCTCAATCAGGACTGCGGATTCACTCACCATCTTCAAGAAACAGCTAAAGACCCACCTCTTCTGTCAACACCTAACCATCTCATAAAAAAAATAAAAAGCACTTACACCTCTACTCTGCGCATGTTGCTTCTTCTAGTACTCAATTAATAGATCTTGTATAATAGCACTACTTGTATTGTTCCCTGCTTGATATCACTTTGCTTGTATCTCTCATTTGTAAGTCGCTTTGGATAAAAGCGTCTGCTAAGTGAATAAATGTAAATGTAGATATACTTTGTGTCCTTCATGCATTTTCTATACTGCTTATCCTACAGGGTCGTGGGGAACCTGGAGCCTTTCCCAGGGAGCATCCGGTACAAGTCGGGGTACACCCTGGATGAGGCACCAATCCCATTCCCCTCACATACACATTCACACACCCGTGAATACACTACAGACACCTTGGACATGCCAATCAGCCTACCATGCATGTCTTTGGACTGGGGGGAGGAAACCCCTTCAGCACGGGGAGAATGTGCAAACTCTACACATACAAGCAGCAAGATCGATCCCCCAACCCTGTCGGTGTGAGGCGAACGTGCTAGCTGGAACATCAGAACACTTAAATGTCCCTGTCCTTGGGTTTCCAAGTTGAACTGTAGTGTTTAATGATTTGAGGTACGGTGAGGTTAAACAGATTGATCGCAGAGCTCTTGTTTATTTTTTACAACTACGTCATCATGATTGTTGTCGTGATCCGTGTCTCAAATAAAAAATACTCCAGTACACGAAAGAATATTTATTTAACTAGAAAATCCAGTAGACTAGTAATCGAAGCAGACCATCAGTACAGTACATTTAAGAGGTTTTTAAAATTCAAACACTAAAAGTAATAGGAAAAACCATGCTAAATAACGAGAATAATATATAGCATGCGATTTGAGACTTAACATTAGTGAGACTTAACATTAGTGCTGGGGGACACAGTGGCACATGGTGCTCTACTGCCTCCACTATTGGCTCTGGAAATATGATGTTGGCACCACGCAGAAGTGTCATTAATTTCTGAGGATGTGTGCAGGCAACATATTTGTTACCAACAAACCTGAAAGTGCAAAATCCTCAGTTCTGAAGCATCCCATGGCAGAAACCTTACAAACACTGACACTGGAGACTCCTTCCGCAGATCTTATAGACATTTCCACACATAAAGCTGCACCATATCAGTTAATTGTTATACATGATGTTTTTACCTTCCATTTATTATTAATTATGTACATTGTCAGGCATACAAATCCCAGTGAATGACTTGTCACTATAGAAACAATACCTTATTTGAACAAGTGCATTAATATTAATTATTAAATTTGCAGCAGTCCTGTTTTTGGTGGATTTTAGATTACTGTCATTGGATGTCTTTGGTTAAAATGGAATCAAAATGGTCGCCGGTAGGCACCTCACATAATGGCTAATGATCTCAGCTCATGCCCAAAGAATGAATAAGAAAAATGCATGGTGTGTGGGACCCAAAAGTACTACTGGAATTCAGCATTAAGTGTTACATACAACTTCCTTAAACACATTTCACATCAGTTTTAGGTACCTTGCCAAACAACAAAACTTAAAAAGTGAAAAAAATTTTACTTCATAATAATCGTTCTCACAGTTGAAACACTTTGTATTGGCCTTTTATTAACTCATAAATTTGACATTGTAGCAGCACAACCTTTGGACAGTTTTTACAGAAAAATAATTTGATACTTAGACAAAATACATCCAAGTTCTTTTAGAATAAAAATTTAGCATTTATCTTAACAACTGAACAGGCAGTTTAAGCTCACATTCTGGCATTAATGTATTAACAAGGGTAAAGCTTAGATTAAATTGTTTTGATCAGTTAATCATAAATCTGAGTATAGAACTTCACCACGGTAATCTAAGAAATATTATCAAATCAACTCCCAATTTTAATGACAAACATTATTAGTTAGCTAGTGGTAATTAGCAAGCTAGTGACGGGTAAGATTAATTAGCTAGCTGAAATAATGTTGAGGTTGCTAAATTTGAGTGTAAACCAGTATCTCAAAATATTAGGATAAAGAATTTATAATACAGAAATGTCAACCTTCTGGAAAGAATGTTAATTTATGTGCTTGACACTTGGTTGGGGCTCTTGTTGCAGGAATTGCATCAATGCAGCGTGGCATGGGGGCAATCAGCCTGTTTCACTGTTGAAGTGTTTTGGAAGCCCAGGATGCTTTGATAGCGGCCTTCAGCTCCTCTGTATTGTTGGGTCTGGTGTCTCTCAGATTCTCTATGGGGTTCAGGTCAAGCAAGTCGGCTGGCCAAACGAGCACAATAAAACCCCGGTCAGCAAACCAGTTACTAGCAGTTTTGGCACTGTGGGCAAGTGCAGAGTCCTGCTGTAAAAGGATATCATCATCTCCATAAAGTTTGTCAGCAGATGGAAGCAGGAAGTGCTCTAAAATCTCTTGGTAGACGCTGCATGAGAAAAAAAAACAACTGGACCAACACCAGCAGATGACATGGCACCTCAAAACAACGCTGCCACAGTCACTTCACACTGGACTTCAAGCAACTTGAATTCTGTTCCTCTCCACCCTTCTTCTAGACTCTGGGACCTTGATTTCCAAATGAAATGCAACCTTTACTTTCGTCTTCCCCATGACTGTGGTTGTGTACCGAACCAGACTGAGAGATTAAAGCCTCAGGAAACCTTGGCAGGTATTCCGAGTTAATCAGCTGATTAGAGCTCTTCTCATGTCCACATTATTGTATTATAAATTCTTTATTCTAATATTTTGAGATTAGTTTTTTAATTTTTGTGAGTTGTAAGCCATAATCAAGATAAAAAAGGCTTTAAATATTTCACTTTATGTGTAATGACTCTAAAATATACAAAAGTTCCACTTTCTGAATTAAATTACAGGAGAAAAAAAAATTTCACTGCGATATAATTTTTTTTGAGATGCACCTGAATAGGAAACAGAAGCTAGTAGGTATGTCATATGATCACGTAGGCAAATGTCTGATCTAACTTAAGCTCCACCCCTTTTGACACAATGACAGTCACGCAGGCAAGTCAGGACTAAAGAACAATCTGTGCTAAAATTTGTTAAAATTTTCAATAATAATAAAAAAAACAACAACATTTACTTCAAACTTGAGAACACGATACAGGTGCAATCAATAAAGCTTATTGTTGTAACCATGAATAATGTCCTCCACTGCTATACAGTATGCAGTCCTGGGGTGGGGTGGGCGGTGGGGAGAAGACACTTAAAAGCCCAAATTTCTGGTTCATCTATCAAAGGCAAGAAGGGGGTATTGATTTTGGACAATTCTAGCCGGAGGTAGGGCCATTTCGAAGGACATTCGATCCAATTCCCAGCATTCATTCGCTCATTTTTTGGGACCTATTCAATGGCTATAATTTCAACAATGAAAAGAGATTAAATAAATAATTCATGTAAATACCAAGTGTGATCACTATAAATAGAGCAGCACATTATAATAGTTTCACTTAGTTACATGCTACACTTCGACCTTTACCAATACAGACCAGTCAAAAACAATGCACTGATTGTGAGAACATGTTCTTCCTCTTCAAAGACGGATGAAATTATGAATCGCTGGAGAGTCGCTCACTGGACCGAGGTCTCAGGCAGGGTGCCGGACACCTGTCTGGGCATCATGCCAACGCAGCAGTTAGCGTGGTGGAGCGCAGTCAGAGCCTGAGTAGCTCAGGAGCAACTCAGCTCGGTAGTGCAACAGGTGCAATACGTCTTCAGCAAGACTGTCCACGCTGGAGTAACGCACCTTCTCCAGATCAAAGATGTCCCTCAGGAAGAGCAGCACCTGCTCCTGTGGGAACAGATCCAAACGTTAAAAGCGTGACGTTGAAATTTGGTGTAGAGCCGAAACGCACTGTCTAAACATCGCACCTTGAAGAAGTAGCAGAAGTCATGCAGGGAGCTTTTAGGCCCCAGGAAACCCCATGCTAACTCGGGGCTGATGTGCTCACATACCACGTAGAAGTGAGCGATAAAGCCATCCTGATCCTGAAAAAGCAACAACAAAAAAAATTGTTAAGCCACTAATTTGTTTACAAGAACAACAAAGACAGCACAGTTGTGGAGTTCATGGCCAGCTTCCCATTGGCTGGGAAATGTTTCGCACTGATGTATGTTGGTAAATGAGACCCTTTAGCTGTGTTCATGTCTGACGAACATGAATCGAAGAGGGCTTTGGCTGAACATGTGTTGCAATGACAGGACATCACATGATGCATTGTGATGAAGTCACATGTCACATCTTGGCCCAAATCTCCGGATATTGCGGAGTTTCCTTGATTTTCTGCGATCACTAAATCCCAGAGGGACCGATTCCCCTACTAAGCTAGACAGCTAGCATGACTAGCAGTGTTCTCAGAAACCGTACCTTCACATGTTGTCGCTTCTGCTTTAGAACAGACCAGCAGCTTGATGCCACCGCCTGCAGGGATAAAACACATTAATAAGCTGAGCTAGCCCATGAAGCGCACCTGAAGGTGAACGCACAAATCTTTTTGACGTACGGTTTCTTTGAAGGCGATGTTAAGCCAGCGGTTGTTAACGACATTCATAATGGACATGGGCGGATTCTCCAGATCCTCAAAAGAATCCATTAGGATAAAGTCGAGGACGATGTCGTAGAAGTTTAAATGCTTTACCTAAAAACAACAACGACAAAACCCACTGAAAACGATGTTAAGTTGCTCGATTTAATGAGTCTTTAATGAGAAATGACTTACCCCTCTCGTAGAGAGTTCAGCCTCGGTGTTCTCCCAATGCTCCCTCTGCTCTAGGAAGCCAATCATCTCTTCATAAACTTCCTCAAATCTCTTAGGGTTCTGCCAAGCCCAAACATTATCTCAGCGGGTATAGATCTACTGAACATCAATCAAAGTAATAGATTAAAACAAAAACGCTCACCTTGCTGGCTTTCACAATTATCGAGGATAAGATCCTTTTCCCCGTGTCAGCCAGAAACTTCCGAGTCGATTTTTCTTGGAGAATGACCTTAACAGAGCAGCAATTCATTACACAGCCTGACTGGGTGCCTCTAGAAAGCCATTTTAAGTGGATCAGAGAAAACGTTGTTGTACCTGACAAGACTGGCGGATGCAGTGCAGCTTTGCGAGGAAATCGGTGTCTCCAAGGCATTCAAGCATCTCGGTTCTTAATTAGATGAAGGAAGAAAGAAAGAAAGAAAGAAAGAAAGAAAGAAAGAAAAAAAAAAAAAACCAACCAGTAAAGAATTAGCGGATCGTTGTATAAAGAGTTCAATCTTACCAAGTCAGCATCTGCCAATCAAGCATAACAGCAGTTTCAAGATTAATAAAATGAATACAATAAACAGACACAATGCTATACTAATCAAACTTTACCATTTCAAATTCCTACAGATACACACTCACATGCTCTAATTTGCCTTTCACAAAAGTCTCTCACATATTGTTAAAGTTTTTGTGTATCTGAAAGAATTTCCACAAATGTCCTCATATTCCCAATATGGTATCAGATGTAATCTGAATTCCCCCGAAGATAGTCTCACATTCAATCAAAATGCTCTTGCACCCCCCCCCCAAAAAAATTCATGTTCCCACAAAATACAACTGCATTCCTGCTAACACTCTCGTATTCACAAAAAAAAAAAAAAAAAAAAAAAAAAAAAAAAAAAAAAAAAAACCCCCCCCTTTTTTTTT
>JAFFST010052419.1:146125-165710 GCA_022414735.1 Noturus placidus
CATTCTAAAAAAAAAAAAAAAAATAATTCTTACTTTCATTCAAAATTATTCACATTCGAAACGCTTTTTCACGCAAAACTCCCTCGCATTTACAGAAAACCCTCAGATTCCCACAAAAATTACTGGCGTTCCCATTCAAACCACTTGCATCTCCATGACGTACTCTCGCATTCACACAAAATGCACTTGTATAACTACAAAACACTCATTCACAGAAAGCACCCTCATGTTTACACAAAATGCTCAGATTCCCACAAAAAGCACTCGCATTCCCACAAAAACACACTCGCATTCCTATGAAACACGCTCACATTCACAGAATGCACTCTCGCATTTACGCAACATACTCCGTTACAAACCTTCGCTCCTCTAAAACATACAAAACACTCTCGCATTCCAACAGAACGCACTCGCATACACTTTTACACAGTTTTACCTCTGGCATGGAAAACTCTACAAAAAGTGAGAACTGGGTAAAACTAGCAAAGCTGAGCATTTTTATGTACATTCCTAACAATGTAAAACAAACTAAACGAGCATTTCCGGTGAGTATTTTGTCGAATGAGGCATTAGATCAACGGTCTATCCTGGTTCTGGGTCTCACCGGAGAACTCTACAGGATATTTTCCCATCCTCGGCCATCTGCAGAGCCTCCTCATAGAACGGGTAACGACAGAGAGAGCTGAGACCCAAGGCACTCTTATGCTCAGAGAGCTGAGAAAGACAGAGAACAAATCAGTTTTCGAGGACAATATCGGTACAGAAATGAATTTTGACGACACTCACCTCTGCAGCAGACACAAACGAGTCGGTGGAGCCGATGCTCACGGTGTCTCTCCAACACGAGTCATCCAAATCCTCCCTCACAGAGCCTTCAGTGCGCTTCACTACCAGACAGACAAGCGTTAGATTTCACAAGCCATTAACAGCGCCAATGCTCATTACTGAGGGAAAAAACTACCCCCGGGTCCTTCCCGCATTTCTGTAGGTATCGACTTACTGCTGTGGTTCGATGAAGGCGCCGTGAACCCCAGCGCTCCTTCGAACTCCTCCTGGAGTCTGTACGCCCTCTGCAGCAGAGACTCCAGCTTACGGATGAACTCACCGCTGATGATGTCCTGTTTGAAAATGTGACAAGTCGTGAGCATCTACAACCGCATGCAGCTGAACCCCTGCGAAAACACGCAAACCACATCTATATAGGTCGCATACCTCTACGGTCTCCTCGGCGATAGCGTCTCCGGCTCCCAGTTTTACAGAAGAATACTCGGCCTCGTCGTCGGCCAGCCGGCTGCGGAAATTTAGCGCCTCTTCCCAGCGTCGCAGGGCCTCCTCGAACAACTCCATACCTGAGTGCGTAACATTCAAGAACCTTCCATGGACGTTCCGCAATACTAAACTATTGGGAACTTGCTTCGGTATAAGAGGAATACAACACTTTTACCCATCATGTAAAGGTTTTCTGGAGTTGTAGCGACGTTGCGTAGATCGCCGCCGTCGTCCGTCCCATCCCAGCAAGCCGATTCGTTCGTGCCCTCGCTACAAGAGTTCACGCTCTTCACCTGAGAGAAACGGATATTGAAAACCACGTGGCGGTGTGATATCTGTACCTCAATACATTTTGGCATTATACTGGTTAAATTAAAAAAAAACAACACCACAACACACACAAAAAAAGCATTATGTTTTAATGCAAGTTTGTTTCATATGAATGTGAGTGTGTTCTGTGCGAGAGCATTATGTGTGAAAGTGACTGCAGTTTGCTTGCATGCAAAGGCATTTTGAGCGAGAACGTGTGTGAATGCGAGAGCGTTTGGAGTTCTTTGGGCGTTTGAGAGCATACAGTTTTGTGAACGTGCGAGAGCATTATGTGTGAATGCAAGTTCAATATATATGAATGAGAGTGCGTTTGTGGAACACAAGCCCGGTTCATGGTGATGTGAGCATGTTTTGTGTTAATGGGGCGGCTGTGGCTCAGTCGGTAGAGCGGGTTGTCCACTAATCCACTAATCGTAGGGTTGGCGGTTCGAATCCCGACCCGGGTGATCCCATGCCGAAGTGTCCTTGGGCAAGACACTGAACCCTAAGTTGCCCCCGATGGCAAGCTAGCACCTTGCATGCAGCTCTGCTCCCATTGGTGTGCGAGTGTGTCTCATTTGTAAGTCGCTTTGGATAAAAGCGTCTGCTAAATGAATAAATGTAAATGTAATGTGAAAATAAAAAACAATTTGGAAGGGGAGTAATGCGAGAGTGTTTGTTGTGGAAAGTGAGAGTTTTGTGGGAATATGACAGCTTTTAATTGAACGTGAGCGTTGGAGTGCGAGATGGTTTTGTAGGAACGAGAGCATTTCGTGGAATGTTTCACACGTAAGCTTTTTTTTTTCGTGTGTGAATGCAAGAGCGTTGTGTGTGAGCATTTTTTGTGCGCTCGTAACTGAACAGGAGAAAGTGTCGTGGAAATAAATACGAGAAAAACACACAAAGATGATGTTTTACCGAGGTCAGACTCTGCAGGGAGTTGGAAAGTTTGCTATGCAAGCCACCATTCAACGCTGCAGGGCGGGAAAAGCCACTCTTCGAGTTCAGAGACAAACTGAGGTTCGGCCGGGTGCAAGCAGCATCTGGAAGAAGATTCGTGTTTAAAGAAGACCTTGTGAGGAGAAATCCTGTGAAGGTGATTAACTAGTATTCGAGGCGCTGGAGGTAAAGGTGAGGAGCATTTCAGAGGCCGAGGAATCGTCTTTGGGATGTTACGAACGATAATTACCGTGGTGTGAAAGTGGCACAACGCTAATGCTACCTTTCAGTGGTGGAAGCGTGGAGAGGAAGTCAGATCTCTTCTGCTCCTGCAGCACTTTTTTCTTCCCTTTCCGCCTCCTGAAGCGACGGGCGAGGAAGAGGACGGAGAAGGCGCCAAATGCTGCAACCGCCACGAGCTTCTTGGTGCCAGAGCTCAGGTTCACCTGCTCAGAGAGAGGGGGATAGCAAGAGGAAGAGACGGTGAGACACGGAGGAACCGAAAAGGAATAAGATTCTACTCCTACGTGCATGAGAGCATCTCACCTGTGGAAGGGAAGAAAAGACGGACAGAGGAAAGTCCGCCGCACACAGGACGGCCGTCTTTAAGGACAGCAAGGCGTCTCTGGGCACGTCCACCGCCATGCTGCCATGTTCACACCATCGTCAACGTTCCTCGGCTCTGACTCGTCCTAAGGGTGTGCACGAAACATGCAAAACCTTACAATCTCATGTACATATTGTGTATACATCAACATTTTTTCCTCCAGTCTCATGGACAGCCATACACGTCCATTACTTGTCAGCTACATTAACTCAAAAGGATCTTAGATGTTTCCACTGCAAGTGTGGTGATGAACATCTGTAATCACGTTTCAACCCAAAGAACTCACTTCATTCACTATGTTCTCTCTCCTTATACGCAGGAAGCTCAAGCTGTGTTTCAAACGGCGCCATGTTGGAATTGTAGTGCCCTTCTTATAGTGTAGAAACCGTTACATGCACGCGCTGTTTAGTGCACATATATAGGGAATAAGGAGGCGTTTGGGATTTAGCCGGTGGCGCATTGGGGAGAGCAATCACGAATCTGTTCAGATTTTAAATATGCAACACGCTGACGCGATAATAATTAATAATAATAATAATAATAATATTGTTACTTCCTTTTAGCTTAGCTAGTAATAACTTGGATGAAGAGGGTACATTTTAAGTAAATAAAAACTCGTCAGCTACAAAATAGCCAGCTAGCTATCAGCGCCACTATATTTCCTGTCTTGTGTTTATGTAGAAATGTTAGTTTTATTGTTATCGCATTATCGAGATATTACTTTTTTAAGCAAAAACATCAAACAAAACGTTCTTACGTTTAGTGCTTCAGTCAGTCGTCTTTTTAAGCCATCTGTGCGCTCTAGAAAGAGTGCTGGAGATGGCACAATCCCAAATAACGTTCTATACTCTACACAAGTGTACTTCATATAGGCTTCGGTAGTGCTAAGTGCCCTCGATATTCAACATGGCGTCGTTTGGGGAGGAAAAAATACAATTTGGCCTCAGGTCTTTCAAAATAAAAGTCGTATAACAAAGCAATAAATAAATAAATAAAATACAAGATAAAAATTCCCGGCACCTTAATGTATGCAATCAATATATAAATATTCTAATATTTACAAGTATGTAATTTTATGATAAACAAAGTTTAATAAAAAAGTAGCTAGCTGGACTTTGCATGTTCTCCCGGTGTGTTGGGGGTTTCCTCCGGGTACTCCGGTTTCCTCCCCCAGTCCAAAGACATGCATGGTAGGCTGATTGGCGTGTCTAAAGTGTCCATAGTGTGTGAATGTGTGTGTGAGTGTGTATGTGATTGTGCCCTGCGATGGACTGGCACCCTGTCCAGGGTGTAACCCCGCCTTGTGCCCGATGCTCCCTGGGATAGGCTCCAGGTTCCCCGTGACCCTGAAAAGGAGTAAGCGGTTGAAGATGGATGGATGGATGGATGGATGGAAATAAATACATAAACATACTGTTTAAATGACAAGCAAACAAGTAAGATTTAAAATCTAAAAAAGATATATATATATTTTTAATGTAAAGAATGCAGGATATGCAGGATATCAACATCTTAGACCCTTAATCTCTGAATATATATTTAAGATTAAACTAATTGATTATATAACATGCATAATTTAAAAGTTGTGTAAATAATTATACTGTATGGATATCAAAAATCTGATTTTGTGTAATGCCCTCAAATGTCCACTAAGTGGCGCTTGGGCTGGGAAATCAAAATCTGCGTGGATTTGTGCTTGTTGTTCCTGCATTTTACCGCTAGAGGGAGAGTCACTGCTTTTTGATTTTACATTTACGCCCAATCATTGTCGGAAAACCAAACGGCGACTTATTAAAAAAAATAATCGAAAGTAGTGCACTACTTTTGTCAGTGGACTTCCGTTATTCCACACAGTACGTAGTGCGCATGTATAGGGATCTGATAGGCGTTTGGAATTCGGCCGCTTTCTGTTGCTCCGAACCGGAAGCAGCGGTAACGACTGCATCATGTTGTGTTACAGGGCGAGGGTAGTGAATGTCAGCCGTTGCTAGGTGGATCTCTACAGAATTCGGGTCACAAAATAAGATGATTTAAAAAATATATATATTTAAAAAAAAAAAACATGATGTAGCGTGATAAAGGACGAGGACGAGATTCTGACATCTTCATCAGCAAGTCGGAAGCTTTTATTTACGTCGCCGCGCGCTGCTTTGAAGGTAAAGCCGTGCAGCTGCGCCAGTTCTGCTAGCGGTAGATAAGCTAGCTAACGCTAATGTGCTACCAGGCAGAAGGTACTGTTTCTAATAGAATATATATATATATATATTATTCCTAAATTATCGAATGAACGCTCGTGAGGTTTAGTGACGTAAGCCGCAGGTCGGCTAATAGTTTGCTAGCTAATGTAAACTCGGTCAGGATAGCACAGCTGTCAAATAGTCGTAAAGAGGCAGTGCGCATGCGCAGCGCTCATTTTCACAGCGGTAGTTGGTGTACATTGAACTCTTCACAGTCGCATGGAAATGTTTCATTTAAGACTAAATCATATGAGAAACGAAGACTCAACATGATGATAAACACTTTAACACGCAACACAAGCAGACTGGTGGTGTTTGCTGGAACCGGTTTGGATTTTAAGAGTTATAAATGATGGGATTTTGTTCTTGTGTGTCTTCTGTCTCCACATCTGATCTTCAGCAGGGTCGTTTCTCTCGCAGAGCTTTCAGATCTCGCTGGTGCAGGCTTTACTTCCTGTTTGTAACGCCTCAGCTCAGGTTCCAGCGCCACCAAGTCGTGTAATAACCAAATACCCGGGATTATACACACACAGGTGCAGAGACCATAACAAACCTGGGTCTGATTGTGGACAGTGAGGACATGGATCGAGAGAGGGAGCGAGTGGGGAAAGAGAGAGAGAGAGCTGTTGCAGTGGAGCGCTGGACGCTTTGATTTCAGCTTTGCTTGTGTCCTGAGTCAGTCTGTAACGCGCAATACTGCAGAAAACAATCCCACAATGCATCAGGGCTTGTTTTAATTCTGACCCAACACTTTTTTTTTTTTTGCGTCTTTGGTTTAGGAAACGAGAATTAATTTAAATTTAGTTTTTAACTTTTGGGGTGATTGGAATTGGGATCGATCCAGTTCTGAATCTGACTCTTTTTCTGACTCGCTGACTCTTTCTTTGACTCCATCTGTCTGACTCTCTCTCTCTCTCTCTCTCTCTCTAATTCACTCTTTCTGACTGATTCGCTCTCACTTTATGATTCACACTCTGACTCCCTCTTTATTTACATTTACATTTATACATTTATCAGACGCTTTTATCCAAAGCGACTTACAAATGAGAGCACACTCACACACCAATGGTAGCAGAGCTGCATGCAAGGTGCTAGCTTGCCATCGGGGGCAACTTAGGGTTCAGTGTCTTGCCCAAGGACACTTCGGCATGGGATCACCCGGGCCGGGATTTGATCCACGATTAGTGGATTAGTGGACAACCCGCTCTACCGACTGAGCCACAGCCACTCTTTATGACTGTTTCACTCTGATTCTTTTTCTCTATCACTCTTTCTCTCTCTCTCTTTCTGACTCTTTTTCCCTCTCTAATTCACTCTTTCTGAGACTCTCTCTCTGATTTCATGCCTCTCTTACTCTGACTCTCTGACTGTCTGACCGTGTTAGTGAGTCTCAGGACCAGCTGACAGAGGTGACTGGCTTTAGAGCTCTTGGGTTTTTAGGGCTTCATATCACAGTGTGTTTTTGTTACTTGATTTAATCTGTTTCCAAAATGTTAGAGTTCTTTTGTGTATGGGTAGAATCAACACCAATCGGCCTAATTCTGCTCGAGTGGACCCCGAGCCTCACATCTGTACAGCGAGATAGGTGCAATAACACCGTCAAAGATTTTACACCCAGTTTTAATCGGGAGGTCTATTTTGTTGATGGTGATACAGCAGAAAACCTTTTTCAGATTACTGCTCACTCGGATGACCCGGTAGTTGTTTGGGTTTAATTTATCTCAGGGATATAAGCCCTCCGGTTCCAGAGGTCAGGAACACATCCAGTGTGGAGAACCAAGAAGATCCTCTGCATTTCTGTCCTGATGCTGTCAGGGCCACATGCTTTTCCGTCTTTGAGCATCATTTGGTAATTTGGTAATCAAGTGCGTTCTGATTATTTATTTTTTAAATGATCTTCTGTAAGATTATGTGGGGAGAAATGTTTAAAGAGTGATTCCAAATAGGTTTTTCCATATTGTTAGGTATTTTACGAAGGTGTCTTGGGTTTGTTTTGTATTTTTTAAATTGTTCTATTTCTCCCAAGACCTGATTTTGATTAATGGACCCTTCACTGGACTTTCTCCTTAATGTCTGCTGCTAGTACTGCTGCTGTTGTTTTTTGTTTTCTTCTTATAAATCATCAGTTTATAGTTCTTAAGTACATAAGAACAGTACTTTAGTCTGAGATCAGTGTTTGGTAATAGTTTGTTAAGTGGACGTTTTTTACGTTTTACACGGGTTTGCTTTGGTTACAGGTACGTGGTATATTTCATTGGTCTGTTTTATTGCCAGGATTCCGTTAGTTTGGTTGGGCTAGAAATTTGTTTATAAGATTAGTAACATCTGCAGAACTGTTCATACTGGAAAATTCAGACACGCTGTTGCGGGTCCATTTATAGCACAAATTTACATTCCGGTTATTTGGTTGCTGAGTTCGGCAGAGGTCCGATAGAGGTTGGTGTGGTCTTACAGTAAATGCACATGTACATGAGGGGTCCATTAAAGAACAATTAATCAGATATTGATCGCGATTACGATTTTGACTGCCCACGATTAAATGTACACGATGGACAATCACAGAGCAGTGCAGGGCTGACATCATTTTGTAATGCCGAAACCCGACATTTTTTTTGTAATCTAAAAGAAATTTTCTTGCAACTCTCCTCCTGTAAACACTGTTATTGCCTTTTCTGCATTAACCTGAATTGTTTTCATTTGGTTGCATATTGTTATATTTGATGCATGTTTTCATTTGGTTGATTGCATTTTTACTTCTCCTATACTTTGGGTACAATTTTACTTATATTTTGCTTTTATGAGATGATTTAAGGATCAGTCTAATTTGATGCAAAGAGTTGTACATGAGCAGGAATGTAGCACGACATGGAGGTGAAAGCAGCGGTCTGTTTATTTATATCAGAAAGTACAATAAAAAATGATCATTTTGGCCATAATCGTGCAGCCCTAGGTTCATGTCGGTAATGGCATAATCAGCTACACTAGACCCAAGAGCTGAGCAATAAGTGAAGTGACCTGATGGTCCCCTCAGATCTTAGCGATACAGTACAGGCTCAGGCATCGACAGACCTGCACTAACTTCTTATCGTTCTTATTTATAACAGGATGTGGGTTGACTCTTGGTTTTGTTGTAAGGGCCAAATAGGGAAGTGTGTTAAATGTGTTATTTTTTCCTCGTGGATATCTGTGATATCACTTTCCGAACTTGTCCTGAAGTCTGTGTGGAGATTGTGGAAAAAGTCATCCCTGTAGTATGGGGACTCTGCAGGTGGAGTATAAACTGTGCCGATAAATAGGCTTTGTCATTCTTCACTACACCCTGTTTAAGCTGATGCCAAATGTGAGCTCTTTATTTATTTACTTTTATTTTTAAAACAATCGACAGGTAAGGTGTAAGATCGTCTTTATACCAAGCTATGACTCCCCCAGAGTCTCGGCCATGTTTTATATCTGCTCTTTTATGGGATGATAGAAGGATTTCTTCATATCCTGAGGGACAGCGAGTTTCCGTGTCTGAACGGCACCATTGGCACATAGGATTGATTGATTGGTTTAAGCAGCTATGTATGTATTTTGCAAATGAATTGTAGCAGTTGTTGCACCTCTCCAATTTCTGTGGAGTTATGAGTACAGTCAAATCTCGTTACTATGCCACCTCGCTACTATGCCACTCTCGCTATTATACCACTTTTGCTCTGTCCCGACAAAATTCAATACAAAATAAATTTACTATGCCACCCCCTACTCTCGCTACTATGCCACTATTGCTCGGTCCCGACAGGTGGCATAGTAACGAGATTTCACTGTATATATTACGTCGAACTACATCGTGTGTGGTTGTTGGCCTTGAGGTTCTCTAGATTCTGATTCCCTCCTGGTGTGGTCAAGTAGGCGTGCATCTCTTATGGTTGGATGCTGTGCAATGATGTTGATATTTTCCATGATTTTTTTTAATGAGAAAAAACACCCAGTTGAAATGGTTATACTGGCTTTTGGGAACACCATATGAGTGTTTTCAGCCATCTTCTTCACTGAGTCTTACTTTGTCTCCTTTGGAGTGTATGTCTTTTGTTCCAGGGCGAATTACTGTGTTTTGAGGGTCATGTAGCTTGGACTGGCAGTGTCCGTGTAGCTTGGGTACAGTGTCCGTGTTGGGACACCAGAACTTTGCAACCGTTGGAATCTATAAGAATTGCAGTCTTTGGGTGTTGTGGGCTGGCTGGTCAAGTGGTTAGTTGGCTGGTCAGGTGGTTAGTTGGCTGGCCGATGGGGTGGTCAGCTGGGCGGTCGATGGGGTGGTTAATTGGCTGGTCAGGTGGTTAGTTGGCTGGCCGATGGGGTGGTCAGCTGGGCGGTCGGTGGGGTGGTCAGCTGGTTAATTGGCTGGTCAGGTGGTTAGTTGGCTGGTAAGGTGGTCAGCTGGCCAGTTGATGGGGTGGTCAGCTGGTTAATTGGCTGGTAAGGTGGTCAGCTGGCCGGTTGATTGGGTGATCAGCTGGCCAGTCTGGGGGGTGGTCAGCTGGTTAATTGGCTGGTCGGGTGGTTAGTTGGCTGGTAAGGTGGTCAGCTGGCTGGTCGGTGGGCTGGTCAGCTGGTTAATTAGCTGGTCGGGTGGTTATTTGGCTGGTAAGGTGGTCAGCTGGCCGGTCGATGGGGTGGTCAGGTTATTGGCCTTGATGTTCTCTAAATTCTGATTCCCTCCTGGTGTGGCCAAGTAGGTGAGCATCTGTTATGGTTGGATGCTGTGCAATGATGTTGCATAACTGGTTAGTGGGGTGGTCATCTGGTCAGTGGGGTGGTCAGTTGGCTGGTCAGTGGGGTGGTTAGCTTGCTGGTCTTATTGGGTGTTAGATTGGATGTGCTCTGATTGTGGGACTGTTCAAATACCTCAGTTGAGGTGGTCAGCTGCTGTTTGAGACTGTGAATCTGGGACTCTTTCTGCGAGTGTGCAAAAGCTTTGTCTCTCAGATTTTTCAAACATAGCCATTTATGGACTATCACGGCTAGCTGTGATACTGGCTAGCACGTTTTTGTTAGAAGGGTAAAATCGGTGCCTAGTTTTTAAATAGTTTGCTTTTACGTATACTGTTAAAGTCATTTTCCTCTGTTCCCTGTATCCTGTAGTTGATCTGTGGTTGATGTCCTAGTTGGCGGATGATCGTAGTATCACCTTTTTGTTCATTTTGGACAAAATAAATGATTAATATGTTGCAGTATTTTTTAAACTTGTCCAGTGTGTCTTCTGGATGTTTAGCATTAAATTTGCATATTTCTTCTTTACTTTCTACTTAAAACCAACAAAATTTTAAGTTTGTTTAGGAACTCATGTATTTGCTGCTGATTTACTCACTGCACACTCACTATCTCTCTCTGACTCACTCTTTCTCTCTCTCTCTCCATCTGATGCTTTCTTTCTGATTCTCTCTCTCTCTCTCTCTCTCTCTCTGATGCTCTCTCGCTCTCTCTGATGCTCTCTGTCTGATGCTCTCTCTGTCTGATGCTCTCTGATGCTCTCTCTTTGTCTGATGCTCTCTCTCTGACCCTCTCTCTCTGACCCTCTCTGTCTGTCTGATGCTCTCTCTCTCTCTCTGTATGATGCTCTCTCTCTGACCCTCTCTGTCTGTCTGATGCTCTCTCGCTCTCTCTGATGCTCTCTCTTTGTCTGATGCTCTCTCTCTGACCCTCTCTCTCTGTCTGATGCTCTCTCTCTCTCTGTCTGATGCTCTCTCTCTGACCCTCTCTGTCTGTCTGATGCTCTCTGATGCTCTCTCTTTGTCTGATGCTCTCTCTTTGCCTGATGCTGTCTCTCTGACGCTCTCTCTCTCTCTGACGCTCTCTCTCTGTCTGATGCTCTCTCTCTCTGACCCTCTCTCTCTGATGCTCTCTCTTTCTCTCTGATGCTCTCTCTCTGTCTGATGCTCTCTCTCTGACCCTCTCTCTCTGTCTGATGCTCTCTCTCTCTCTGACCCTCTCTCTCTGTCTGATGCTCTCTCTCTCTCTGTCTGATGCTCTCTCTCTGACTCTATCTCTGTCTGATGCTCTCTCTCTCTCTTACCCTCTCTCTCTGTCTGATGCTCTCTCTCTCTCTGTCTGATGCTCTCTCTCTGACCCTCTCTCTCTGTCTGATGCTCTCTCTCTCTCTGTCTGATGCTCTCTCTCTGACTCTATCTCTGTCTGATGCTGTCTCTGTCTGATGCTCTCTCTCTGACGCTCTCTCTCTGTCTGATGCTCTCTCTCTGACCCTCTCGTTCTGTCTGATGCTCTCCGACTCGCTCTCTCTGACGCTCTCTCTCTGTCTGATGCTCTCTGTCTGACGCTCGCTCTCTGTCTGATGCTCTCTCTCTGACGCTCTCTCTCTGTCTGATGCTCTCTCTCTGTCTGTCTCTCTGACTTTGACCATCTCTGATGCTCTCTCTCTGACTCTCTTTCTCTCTGACTGTCTCTGTTTGACTCTGACTCACTCTGACTCTGATTCTATCTCTGATGCTCTCTCTCTCGCTCTCTCTCTCTCTCCTCTCACTCTCTCAGCTGCGGTAAAGGGATGCCAGCTGCCTCGGGCTGTGATTGCCCGCACCTGGAGTGTGTAGGAGAGATCACTAAAGAGGAGCTCATCCAAAAGTCTCATGTGAGTAGACACGGTCCGATACACGGTAATTACAATTTGAAATCAACTCCTTTAACAACATGACATGTTTTTATTTATTTTTTATCTGTTACTCTGTCATTGTCTATCTGTCTATCTGTCTATCTGTCTGTCTATCTATCTATCTATCTATCTATCTATCTAGCTAGCTATCTGTTGATACATTTTAACATTGAGCTATAAGTAATATATTTATATTCAAATTATTTAAATTAAATGTTGGATGGAGCCTTTTTGTATAATTTTTTTGTATATTACTTTTAACATCACTGATTTCAGGGCCAGTGTCAAGACTGCAATGTCGATGGACCGAACCTGTGGGCCTGTCTGGAAGTAAGTGAAGCGCAAAAACCCCAAACAAAAGCAGGATTATACAGTAGACTCCAGAAATATTGGTAACCTTTAAAAGAATGAATGTTGTTTTTTTTTTTTAATACTAAGTTTGTGTGTGTGTGTGCGCATTTGTTTCCCTCTAGAATGGCTGTGCTTATGTCGGATGTGGAGAGTCTCACGCCGACCACAGTACGGTCCATTCTCAGGTGTGTAATCCTTTGAGTTTCATGTTTTAAAATCCATTGTTAAGTGATTGCGCACATTAAACCTACTCACTGACAGATTTAAAGTCTTCACATACACTCTGGCACTAAAGCAGGAGGGGCGTAGTCTCATAGGTGCTGCAAATACTTACACACCCTCCATCAACACGTTCACACCGAGCCTAGGAGCGCTGCAAACACTAATCACCGAGTCAAACTCGAAGAAAAAAAAAACACATTAATAATAATATTAACAATAACGTGAGTTTAGTCTAAAGATTTTCAGATTGTTAGGGGTGAGTCGGAGCATTGTCTGATTGTTAGGGGTGAGTCGGAGCATTGTCTGATTGTTAGGGGTGAGTCGGCGCATTGTCTGATTGTTAGGGGTGAGTCGGCGCATTGTCTGATTGTTAGGGGTGAGTCGGCGCATTGTCTGATTGTTAGAAAGGAGTCGGCGCATTGTCTGATTGTTAGAAAGGAGTCGGCGCATTGTCTGATTGTTAGGGGTGAGTCGGAGCATTGTCTGATTGTTAGGGGTGAGTCGCAGAATTGTCTGATTGTTAGGGGTGAGTCGGAGCATTGTCTGGTTGTCAGGGGTGAGTCGGCGCATTGTCTGATTGTCCGGGGTGAGTCGGCGCATTGTCTGATCAGTCTGGATAAGCCAGAACGTTGACAGATTGCTAGGGATGAGTCAGAACAACCGCTGGTCAATTGGGATGAGTCAGAACATTGGCTGTAATTTATGGATGATTCAGAACATTGCTGATTGATAAGGATTTTTAGGTATGAGCCACAATGTGTGCTGATTACTTGCTGCTGATTTTGGCCAGCTTTGTGCAGAATTGAGAGCCGGCACTGTGAAGCTAAAGCATGTTGCTAAAGCCTTTATCCAGTCTGCCTCTGAATATTTCATGCCCTTCAGAAACCGCTAGTCAGATTGTATTTTTTTCCCACAAATGGAAGGAGCAGGGAAAAGCTAATCCACTGCCATGAATAATGTAGTGGCTTCTGCACTGCACTGAGTGTGCGTGCGTGCTATGCCCCACTTCTCAACACTGCCCACCACTAACACATACACATACACACACACACACACACACCCCATATGCTTCCTTTTCCTGGAGAAAACGGAATGGTGAAATATTTCACTGCTTTAGAAATGTCTGAACAGTACTGAGTGTATGTATTGGTGTCATAAAGTACCACCATGCCCTGCATTATTTCCATCTCAAAGGCAATGTACCAGCCCTCTGATAAACATGGTTTGGGAATTGTTTTTCTTTGCGAATGTGTGTATAATGTTTATACATGTATCTCTACGTAAAACTTTTCCATGTAAATCCCTGTGGATTTCCAGGAGACACGGCACAATCTGACAGTGAATCTGACCACGCTGAGGGTTTGGTGCTACGCCTGTTCCAAGGAAGTCTTCCTGGACAGGAAGCTGGGCCCTGTAACCCCGCCCCCTGGCGCTGCCAAACCCATCTCACCTGTCCCGCCGCCTCGCCAGGTAACCTACACTCAAAGTGTCTGGTGAACGTGATGCCTTTACTCTTCCGCATACGTTAATTAATCTGATCGAGCATGTGCTAAATAAACTCTTCGAGTCCTGAGGGGATTAACTGTCTGCGTAACCCTGTGTGATCAGGATCCCAGAGTTCCGGGCAGCCCCACCGCCCTGAGAGCACCCGAGGATCTGGACATGGACACTGAAGACGAAGACGACCCGAGGACCAGAGGTACGTCAAAAACAAAAATTATAAAAATCTGATCGGTTAGAAGGTGTTAAATCATTTTCTACAGCAGCAGCGGCCTTTCTAAGGTGTCACCGTTACTGTAGTAACAATTCGTTCATACAGAGGACAAGTTTATGTTGTAAATATTGTTATAGCATAAGCGATAACTGGTTTTTAGTGTTTTAACTATAAATGTTGCTGTAAACATTAGTAGAAATGGATAAAGGGCACAATGTGTTGTGTAATAAATCACATTGCTGAGTAGGGATGTCACGAGAACCGATACTTCGGTACCAAGTCGGTACCAACATTCTTAAAACATGATGGTACTTGTTTTTCTGCAGTAGCGCAAGTGTAAATGGAGGTACTGAGATTGCAATTCTTCCGGACCTGATGGGGGCAGCAAATACACGCAAGTGTTTTAGTTGGTGCACAAGTGGTGAAGAGGAAGAACAACAACTACAAGCACACAGGGAAAAACTACAGAAGATTAGCTTAGCTTAACAAGTTTAGCTTCTCACCGACTCGTTGAGAGGAAAAGAGAGGAAAGCTAGTATCGGTTTCCGGTGAGCAACCAATGCTATCGTTCATTTCCTACAAAGTGAGGAAACAACTGTAATTTGGACGAATTTAACGAAGCTAACACATTGCAATGTTGTAAACTACATCCGAATGGGCCACCATGCATCGCCATTCAGCCCGTGTTCTGTCAGCTAAATGTAGCCTAATGTCACTAATAATTATTCACATGTTCATGCTTTTAATAAATCTTTTTGGCCTGCCACTATATCAGTGAATTTAAACTAATGCTTGCATTCAGAGTATAAGGTGTGTGCGTGTGCACGCGTTTAGGAGTGCACCTCCACTCATTGTCAGACAGTGTTTGATAACTAAAATACCTCTCTCTCTCTCTCTCTCTCTTTGCCAGTATCAGCCAGAGGAGGATGTCCTCCAGGAAAGTTTTTATTTTATTTTTATACCACACCGTGCTATCGAGTATCGTGTACTTTTGGTGGTATTGGTACCAACTACTAGATTGTTGGTATCGTGACATCCCTATTGCCGAGTTATAATAGGAATAAAACACACTCAGAATCCTATCGTGACATGTCATGTGCAAGGCTGATGTTCACACCCCTAATATTTAGTGCTGAAAGTTTTACTTTAACTGTCTTTTAAGATACTAATAACTGCGACTACTTATTACTCTTAATAACTACTCTTAATAAAGGCACACACTTGGACTTACATACTATGGCGTAGACGATGTATTTTCACTTCTTTGCTGTTTAAGACATGTTCCCTGTAGCATGATTTATATCCTGATTAACGTTCCTTCTGCTCTCCTACAGGTCTGACCGGCCTGAAAAACATCGGCAACACCTGCTACATGAACGCAGCACTGCAGGCGCTGTCCAACTGGTGAGCGCTGTGTATTTATTTATTTATTTATTTTCACTTTTCTCAGTTCGTTAAGTGTGAAAATCGCTCTTATCTCACTGTGGGCTGTAAAAATGAAGGCAGTGCTTACGACCAAATCAGGCAAGGCCTTTTTTTTAACGTAATTTCCCTACCACCCCCCTACGTAATCATTGGCCTAAATTTTAAAATGTAAAAAATTTTTACATAGCCTTCGGGTATTTTTGGAAAGCATGTGGAAATGCATTAGTCATATTAATATGCTGTTAGTGATATTAACGTCAAGAGAGGAACAAAAGAGGGCTGGTGAGGGAACTAACTTGTTTTATGGAACGTTAAACGTAACTATAAATGGATAAATGTTGATGACTTAAATCTTCAACAAATACAAAATGGCAAACATAAGCAAATTGCTGTCGTATTAGAGGAATATAACACTTCAGGATGTGATGTTGTAGTTGACCTAGGGCGTTTCGTTCCGAATAATGGAATTCAAGTATTGACTTCTTGCTAAGGATGTACTTATGGACAAGCCTTAGGATTAGGATTGTAGTTCTGGGGCTGGACTTTGGTAACACTAATGGGACAAACATTAAACTACACTGTATACCACAAATGCAACATAGTGCATTTAATGATTTTATTTTTAATAAGTTTGTCTTTTGCGTCATTACATAGCATTGTGTTTTCTGTATTTTATGTTTCAGTCCTCCACTCACTCAGTTCTTCATAGACTGTGGTGTTCTGGTCCGAACAGACAAGAAGCCGGCACTGTGTAAAAGCTACCAGAAGCTCATTACAGACCTGTGGCACAAAAACAGGTGTGTGTGTGTGTGTGTGTGTGTGTGTGTGTGTGTGTGTGTGTGTGTGCGCGCGCGCGCACCGGTCAGCCATAGCTTTAAAAACCACCTGCCTAATATCGTGTAGGTCCTCCTTGTTAATTAAAAACAGCTCTGACCCGTCGAGGCGTGGACTCCACAAGACCTGTACTGTGTCCTTTAAGTCCTGTAAGTGGCGAGGCCTCCGTGGATCGGACTTGTTTGTCCGGCACGTCCCACATGCTCAGTGTTTGATCTGATTGAGATCTGAAGGCCGAGTCAACACCTCTCTTTATGTTCCTCAAACCGTTCCTGAACAGTTTTTGCAGTGTGACAGGGCACATTATTCTGCTGAAATAGGCTACTGCTCTTAAGGAATACCATTACCATGAAGGGGTCTACATGGTCTGTAGCAATGTTTAGATGGGTAGTACGTGTCAAAGTAACGTCCACATGAATGCCAGAACCCGAGGTTTCCCAGTAGAACGTTACCCAGAGCATCACTGAAAAAATGGCATCTGAACGGTGTATGGTATGAACGTTTAGTTTTCCTGAACACCACAATTCTGGTGTAAATCCTTCTGTGAATCATTTGCAAATAAATGTGTTCATATCCAGACTGATACATTTTGTGTGTATGTTTATTTCTTTGCAGGCCTTCCTATGTAGTCCCAACAAACTTGTTTCAGGGCATCAAAGCTGTTAATCCAATGTTTCGAGGTTATTCCCAACAGGTGAGTACTTCACCAGATACCTGACATCTTATCCATGATGTGTTTCTGGACAAGATTGAAGACACTTGGTCTGTAGTCTTAGTCTCGATTGAGTGTTTGTAAACTTTAGTGGCTTACCGTGTTAAAACTCTGGGTTACTGATCAGAAGGTCAGGGGTTCAAGCCCCAGCACCGCCAAGCTGCAAATGTTGGGCCCAGTATCTGCTCCAGGGGCGCCGTATCAAGACTGACCCTGCGCTCTGACATGATGGAATATGTGGGGGAAAAACGAATCTCACTGCTCTGTAATGTATACATGACAAATAAAGGCTTCTTCATCATCCTGTTCTTCTAGAAAACTGCCTAATTATTGCTGTAATGCACGGACTAGTTAAAGTAAAGGCGTGGCCTCAGGATTTGATGGTTTTCAGTCTCGATCTTGACTTGATGTCAAGCTGGTCTTGGATTTGACTTTGTCGGTCTTGACTACTGCCCCATTGCCCCGCTATCTCTGTATAAACATGCCTTTTCCTTATAGAATGTAGTTCTGTTACTGTATAAATTGTGGTTTGGTTAAGCAAAAAACAACCCAAATTTTGTGCTTTAAGCATCATTAAATCCATTTACCTATATAAGTAAATGGAAAATATATGGCACATCCACGATTCCACAAAAGGTCTAGAGGAGGCCATCCACCAAAAGCCAGTGACCGGGGTAAAGAGTCAGAAGAATCTTAAGACTTGATATGGACTGTGTTATGTGTTTATTGAGTCAATAAAACCTGATAGCTAATGTTATGGAGTGCACAGTTCTTGGTAGTGGTCCAGGACTTTTGAACCCTCTCTGATATATCCTCTGTAATAGCTTGAGGATATTTGGTTTATCTAAGTGGAGTACTTTTTCAGGTACTGGAGCATAACAATCCCAAAGATTGAGGCTTGCAGTGTGCCTGATTTTAAATTATCTGCTGTAAGAAGGGTATTACATAAACCTATATTAACTTTCATAGTTAATGTAGTTAACTAGCTCGAGCCTATAACTCGTAGGTCTGTTGAATTTATTTTATTGTAACTGTGCGAGCATCTTTGTGTGTCTCTCATTTCAGGATTCTCAGGAGTTCCTACGCTGCCTGATGGACCAGCTGCACGAGGAGCTCAAGGAGCCAGTAGAAGAACTCGAGGATCAGAGTCAGACCGCAGGGGCGGACGAAGACGAGCCAGACGACCCGGCTGAACCTCACGAGGCTAACGAAGCCAACACTCTCATCTCGGATGAGGACAAAGTGAGCCGAGAGCGGCAGAGGGACAAGAACCTCATCAACGAGCTGCACCGAGCCGACCTGGACAAGGATGAGGACACAGCAACCATTGTCAGCAGCCAGGGAGCTGTCAAACACAGCAAGGCCACAGGTCAGTGCTCTGGTTGTGCTCCGAATTCTCAAACCCTCACTGCGGACGTGCCATAAGATTTATTTTTTAATCCGACACCCGCTTCTCCTCTTCCTTCAGACAGCAACACGGAGATCCAGATCAGTGGCGGTGAGAACATCGGGTCCAAACTGTCCGGCAGCCCGCCCAAGTCCTCCCCCATGTGGCCGAACTTCAACCCAGCACACAAGAAAGGTAGCAGAATTTTACCTTCTGAATTTTCAAATATTCACGAAACTCTTTGGCATAAAAAAAGCTGATCGATTGTACGCACGTGTGCGTGTCTGCACGCATGTGTGCGTGTGTCCGGATCAGTGAGTATGTTTGCGCCCCCGAAGAGCAAGCGGCAGAGGAAATACCGCAGCGTCATCTCCGACGTTTTCGACGGCACCATCATCAGCTCCGTTCAGTGCCTGACCTGTGACCGGGTGAGTCACTCTGAAGTGTGTGTGCATGCTTGTCGTGATATCTTTTTAAATGTTTTCTACAATGTAATAATAATAATACAAACCTGCTCTCTTCACCCCAGGTGTCAGTGACTCTGGAGAACTTCCAGGACATTTCCCTGCCCATTCCTGGGAAAGAGGATCTCGCCAGGCTTCACTCGGCCACTCATCAGACGTCGCTGGTGAAGACGGGTTCGTGCGGCGAGGCTTACGCACCACAGGGCTGGATTGCCTTCGTCCTCGAGTACATCAAGAGGTGCGTATGTATTAAACATACATATATATATATACACACAAATATACACATACATACATTATATATATATATACAGTGCCTTGTGAAAGTATTCGGCCCCCTTGAACTGTTCGACCTTTTGCCGCATTTCAGGCCTCAAACATATAGATATAAAACTGTAATTTTTTGTGAAGAATCAACAACAGGTGGGACACAATCATGAAGTGGAACGAAATTTATTGGATATTTCAA
>JAFFST010052419.1:185438-197616 GCA_022414735.1 Noturus placidus
TGAAAGCTAATAGCCTTTTTCCTAATATGGATCATGCTTGTGTTCATCTACTTTTAATTAGGACACTATTGTTTTTAAGATATTTAAAAATAAATATATTATGTTTGCTTATTCATCAATTAACCAACAGTATTTCTCATTGATATTATTTTAACTCAATTAACAGTGGCCATTAGCAGAGAGTTTACATTTAACTGCTTATGATCGACCTTCTGATTTAAAGTTTAAACATTAGATATCTGGATCAGTTTCATCTGTAAAAATCCTGATCAGAGAATCCCTAATGAACGCCATTAAACTAAAGCGTTTTGCATCTGACTGGTAAATGAACTCCCCCAATCACGTCCTATATGAGATTATTCAGAAATATACACAACATACACAGAGCGGTTCGAGAACTGACTCCAGCCCAGAACCATGATCGTGGATATAAGTGTGGCTTTAAATGTATTTAAGTGGAGCAGACTTCAAACACTGAACATTGATGTTTATTGTATTTGTTTACAACGTGGAACAGGTTCATGGTTGTTTTTTGCATACAGTCTGTAAAATTAACTGAAAATATTAATTTAGTTTATCAGAAGGTAAATTAATGTCATGAATCATGCTATATTCCTAAATTCTGTCATAATTGACCAGCTCATGCCTACTTGTGTGTTATATTGTGGCACATTAATATTGCCATCTCTAAAAATAAATAATAAAACTTCAACTGTGCTTCTAAAAGAAATGGTCTGCGTCTCTCCTGTAAACACTGTTATTGTCTTTTCTGCATTCACCTGAATTGTTTTCATTTGCTTGCATATTGTTATATTTGATGCATATTTTCATTTGGTTGGTGGTATTTTTACTTCTATATTTTCGGTATAATTTTATTTATATTTTGCTTCTATGAGATGATGCACTTTAAGGATCAGTCTAATTTGATGCAAAAATGTGTACATTACCAGGAATGTAGCACGACATGGAGGTGAAAGCAGCGGTCTGTTTATTTAAATGTGAAAGTGCAATAAAAATATGTTGTCACTAAAATCATTGAATAATCGTGATAAAAAATCGATCTCAGTATTGATCAAAATAATCGGGATTATCATTTTGGCCATAATCGTGCAGCCGTTATGGAAAATCTGACGTATCGTATTTCGGCTCAAGGAGGAATCATCCCCATTTCCCTCCTTAACGTATCGTGCTGCCTTCTTGAACATCGGTGAACGTTTGCCTCTTTTTGTAATAATCGTGTACGAGTCCCTCGGTTGTGCATAAAGTGCTGAAAAGGCAAAGAATGTGCAGGACCTAGAGGATTTTTTTGAAGAATGGTGGGCGGTTTAACTGCGCAGCACAAACAAGGGATTAGTGAACAACGCTCACAAAACGTAAAAACGTGGTGTCATCGATCATCCAGGTAATGACACGCAGTATTAAAAATCGAGCGTGTGTAAGTTTTGTATAACTTCGGTTATCTTGTTGAGGTGTACGTAAACCCACGTTATGTGAAGTAGCTGGTTCAGGGCAGCACTAAATGTAAAAAATAAACATATTTAATGAAAAATTTTCAATTATTAACATTTTGCAGATTGCGCAAGGGGGGTGTGGATTTCTGAGCACAACTGTATTAAGTGACATGGCAGACTCGAGACGTTAAAGATCCGTGTCATCATATTGACGCATTTAAGAGTCAGGAAAATGTCCTCCATTCAGTGTAAAAAAAAAGTAGAAGCTTGTGAGGTACTCAATTGATGAATTATGAATTCCTTTCATAGGTGGGGTTGGGCTTGCCCTGTCCTCAGAGAGTCGTCCAGCTCCCCGAAATCGCATGGGACCAATACACCTCAGGCCGCGGCGAATTCGAAAGGGACTACAGTGACGAGAAACGCAAGACGAGGCAGTTGAAGTTAATCTTCGACAAAGGTATACATGTTTATCTTGCTGTTTTTGCAGGACGCGACCGATCAGACACAGGAGTGTTTTTGTAACGGTGATCGTCGGTGTTGACACGCTGCCGTCTGCTTTCAGTGGTACCAGCAAGACCAAAAAGTCCAGCTGATTCCAAGAAGGAGAGCGACGTCTCCATTCTGTACTCGTCTCTGCCCTCCAGTGACGCCCCGGAGCACGGCATGCTCGGGAACAGGACACCGGTGAGCCTTGCCTCATTCACGCACTTTCAGAGAGAGTCGCTCGTGTAGACACATTGATATAGTTCATATCAAGCTGCTGCGTTTTTCATGTGCTTTTCATAGATGATCCGAGGGAGACCGTATCACCAGAGCAAACCGGACACGTTTAACCAGCTGTGGACGGTGGAGGAGCAGGTATCGAGGCGGTCCGCTCTGAACATCCGCTCAAATCCAGCTGTATAGATGTTTTGCATATCGAGTGCTGGGTCGTGTAAAACACTTCCTGTCCTTCCTGTTCACCGTAGAAAAAGTTGGAGCAGCTGCTCCTCAAGTTCCCGCCCGAGGAAGTGGAGTCTAAACGGTGGCAGAAGATCGCAGACGAGCTGGGGAACAGGACGGCCAAACAGGTGCCGCTTCAGCAGCACCTGGCTGTCGTCATGTCCCAAGCGTGTTTAAAATGAATTCCTCCACATCTGCATGTTTAACGCAAAAACTGTGGTTTATTTTATTTATTTAAATTTCTCAACAACCCTGTTTCTGTCTCCTCTGCAGGTCGCCAGCCGAGTGCAAAAGTATTTCATTAAACTGACGAAGGCGGGAATTCCAGTCCCTGGACGAACTCCGAACCTGTGCCTGTACAACAAAAAGGTCAGTCTCCGTTTCTTTAGAAATTTGTCACCCTCTGTTCGTGTTCTTATCCTCCTTGTTTGTTTTTCTTTCTCAGACCTCGAATAAGAGGCAGCATCACCTGAACAAGCACCTGTACCGGCCCTCCACCTTCCTGACTTCCTATGAGCCGCCCGTCTACATGGAGGATGAGGACGACCGCTCGAGCTTTATCTGCGGTCTGCAGGACGGCACGGCCAATGATTCGGTCAGCAGGTTTAAACGGCACGCAACAACAAACATCGTATCGCCTAATAGAATAATAATGCGAGTAAACAAAATATTGATATACAGTGCATCGGGAAAGTAGTCTTAGGGCGGCTGTGGCTCAATCGGTAGAGCGGGTTGTCCACTAATCCACTAACCGTGGGGTTGGCGGTTCGAATCCCGGCCCGGGTGATCCCATGCCGAAGTGTCCTTGGGCAAGACACTGAACCCTAAGTTTCTCCCAATGGTAAGCTAGCACCTTGCATGGCAGCTCTGCTACCATTGGTGTGTGAGTGTGTCTCATTAGTAAGTCTCGCTTGTAAATGTAAAAATGATATTTCTGTAAAGCTGCTTTGAGACAATGTACCATTGTAAAAAGCGCTATACAAATTGATAAATTATTATATTATATTATTCACAGCAGTTCACTTCTTCCACATTGTTACAGCCTTATTCCAAAATTGATTAAATTCATTATTTTTCTCAAAATTCTACAAACAATACCCCATAATGACAACATGAAAGAAGTTTGTTTGAAATCTTTACAAATTTATTAAAAATAAAAAACAAAAATTTAGCAGCCTTTGCTCAATACTTTTGTTGAAGCACTTTTGTCACCAATTACAGCCTCAAGTCTTTTTGAGAATGATGCTACAAGCTTGGCACACCTATTTTTGGGCAGTTTCTCCCATTTTTCTTTGCAGGACCTCTCAAGCTCCATCAGGTTGGATGGGGAGCGTCGGTGCACAGCCATTTTCAGATATCTCCAGAGATGTTCAATCGGGTTCAAGTCTGGGCTCTGGCTGGGCCACTCAAGGACATTCACAGAGTTGGAAGATGAACCTTCGCCCCAGTCTGGGGTCCAGAGTGCTCTGGAGCAGGTTTTCATCAAGGATGTCTCTGTACATTGCTGCATTCATCTTTCCCTGGATCTTGACTAGTCTCCCAGTTCCTGCCGCTGAAAAACATCCCCACAGCATGATGCTGCCTCCACCATGCTTCACTGTCGGGATTGTATTGGCCAGGTGATGAGTGGTGCCTGGTTTCCTCCAGACATGACACTTTCCATTCAGGCCAAAGAGTTCAATCTTTGGTCTGAGAATCCTTCAGGTGCATTTTGGCAAACTCCAGGCGGGCTGTCATGTGCCTTTTCCTGAGGAGTGGCTTCCATCTGGCCACGCTACCATACAGGCCTGATTGATGGAGTGCTGCAGAGATGGTTGTTCTTCTGGAAGGTTCTCCTCTCTCCACAGAGACACGCTGTCAGTGACCATCAGGTTTTTGGTCACCTCCCTGTTTAAGGCCCTTCTCCCCGATTGCTCAGTTTTGCCGGGCGGCCAGCTCTAGGAAGAATCCTGGTGGTTCCAGAATTCTTCCATTTACGGATGATGGAGGCTACTGTGCTCATTGGGACCTTCAATGCTGCAGAAATGTTTCTGTACCCTTCCCCAGATCTGTGCCTCGATACCATCCTGTCTCAGAGGTCTACAGACAGTTCCTTGGACTCCATGTCTTGGTTTGTGCTCTGACATGCATTGTTAACTGACAGACCTTCTATAGACAGGTGTGTGCCTTTCCAAATCATGTCCGATCAACTGAATTTACCACAGGTGAACTCCAATCAAGTTGTAGAACCATCTCAAGGATGATCAGTGGAAACAGGATGCACCTGAGCTCAATTTTGAGTGTCATGGCAAAGGGTGTGAATACTTATGTATATGTGCTGTTTTTGTTTTTTAAAAAATACATTTGCAAAAATTTCAAACAAACTTCTTTCACTTTGTCATTATGGGGTTTTATTTGTAGAATTTTGAGGAAAATAATGAAAATCAATTTTGGAATAAGGCTGTAACATAACAAAATGTGGAAAAAGTGAATACTGCGAATACTTTCTGGATACACTGTACTATAATTGATGCGAGGTAATTTAAGACGTTTCTACCATGATTTGACCACACTATGTCCAAAAGTATGTGGACACCCATTAAGCGGCCCTGTATGGATTGAATGCTTCCACCAAACTGTAGAAATCCAAGGTTGCGAGGTTTCCACCCATCAGATCGTAAACGATTTCCTGATATGGTCATGATGCTAGCCTTAAATGCCTAAAACGTAATCCTGTAAACATGGCCGATTTAAGACTCTTGTTACATTTTGTATTTTTGGTTACGATGGTCCAAGAGCGTCAATACCATCCTCCATGGCGTCTGCGTTTCAGGACGAGGACGTCATACCGGTGGAACTGAGGCACCTGCCAGAGTATAAAGAGCTGCAGGAGCTAAAAAGACTCAGGAAGCAGAAGATCCACGAGCTCCAGAGCGAGAGCACCCTCACGCAGCATGTAGGCTATAAGGTACAAAATAAACTTTAAAAAATGCTTTGGTATTGGTGTTCTTGAGCGTCCTGCAATTACTAATGCATAGTAAAGACCGCTGTGTGTAATTTTTATTTATTTCATTTATTTATTTTACAATTATAGCGATGTGTGGAATGCAAGCTAACTAGCTACAGATGCATTCATGGGTCATTATAACTGTGACCTTCGTAAAAAGTGTTGAAACGTTCAGGCTTAATCATTTTCTCATGAAGAAATATGAGATCAATTCAAGTATATTCAAGATTTTCACATGGTAAGATATAAGGAGGCATTTGGATGTGTTTCTAAGCCTAGTGTACAACTGAGTTGTGTGTGTTCCTACCCCCCAGTGCGATATGTGTGGCATAGAGCCGATCCAGGGCGTACGGTGGCACTGCCAGGACTGCCCTCAGAACAACGCCGTCGACTTCTGCGCCAACTGCGCCGACTGGTCAGATCCGTTCTGCTTATCTGCACCACCACCTGTCTCTTTACTACACATTTGATACACACACACTATAGCGAGGTGATGTCCAACACTGTGTTGCTTCACTTGACCTTTGATAAAAGCGCTCGATATTCACAGACCATCGATGGATCGAATGCTTTTTAATCAGTTAAATGATTACAGTGTGATCTTTAATTCGCACGGTGTATTATTCAGCACGTGTTGTTTCAAAGGATTCAGTGTTTTGGGCCACGTGTCCAGCTTGTACATATCGTCCTAACCCACTACTGCACGGATGAGGTATATTTTCATAAATAAATAAACACTTTTAATGGATTTTTATTACATGAATTAGTTCTTTTTAATAATAAATAAATAATTTAAATAAATAATTTTATTTAAATTTGAAAAATTTGTGAATGAAGAAAAATATCTTTTAGGTGTGGTAGTTGGCAAATTGCTGCCGTACGGCAACAGTGTGCAGTGGGGGAATGTTTCATTTCATATAGTCACAAAATAACACTCGGTGCATGAGATTACATTTTCAGTTACAGTTGTAGAAAGTTTGTGGATAGACGAATCGGGTCCAGACACGTTTTGGGTGAAAATAATATGCAATTGCAATAACGTCTGAAATGACGATAGATTTTTTTTTGCTTCGAATGTGAAAGTGTAAATATCCTGTTGGAGAATCATAGAGTATTAATAAAAAAAAATTTCATCTGTAGGACTGTTTCAGTTCACGATCGCACGTACCGCTGTTCCGTTATCACATGTTGTTGCCACGTTTTGTTACAAAATTAACTTGATACTCAAAATGTGTAAAGTTGCTTAATCAACAAAAAATGTCATTGATAACTTATTTCAGATAACATTTGGATTTTTTTTTCCCTTTGATGTGGTTCTGCCTAAATATTGAAAAATTAATCAAGCCATGTCACATGACCAAGCACTTCCTGGACATGTGACATGGCTTTTTTTTTCTGTTGTGTCAAAATGCTGATTAAAGCTGCCTTTTTCCTGTTACATAGTAGTTGTGTGTTCTTGCCTGTCAAAACAATTCGAGATATTTTAATCATTGCTGTAAGGCAACGCCATCCAGTAAATTAATCAGTGCAGACTAAACTGTTTATTTGGTCTTGAGATGTGCAGAATTTAGAGTTTTTGCGGTAGAGCCGTTCAAGACCAGTTCGTTGGACAGATGTGGTACGGCAGAAATCTTTTAACAGTCTATCTGTAGATACAAATTTTCTCCAGCTGCCTTATTATTGGCTAAATTGCAAACTAAATTAGCTACCACTGCTGAGGAGAGAAACAGAACGAGCGCCATCTAGTGGCAATCAGAAATGTGCGCGTGGCCGTAGCAAGTGCTGTTTTTATTCTCGTGTATCACTTGAATAAAGCTGCAGCAGTGTTGCTACGGTTAACCCGTTCAGCACTTTTTCTAATCTTGAACCCTGAACTTTTCGTCCTCCAGCGCATTCAAGACAGACACACACGCGCCAAGTCACCGCCTGGAGCCAGTCCAGCAGGTCGAGGGCTTCCTGGACAGAGACTACTGCTTGCCTGCGAGTGCCACCTACAACTACCTGGACCCCAACTACTTCCCGGCCAACAGATGACATGAGCGAGGCAGGGCTGCTCGAACCCGTGGCCGGACTCGCTTCGTCCACTCACCAGAGGCAGATCCGCTTGCAGCAGGAGGACCCTGAACCACCGCTCTACCCGAGCTCACACGCCATCGTCAACGCAAAAAAGGGAGGGAGCAACGTCCCAAATCGTCTCTGCTCCCTGTCACCCAGCTGCTGTCAAGCCTTTGTGTATGTGTGTGTGTGTGTGTGTGTTAGAGAGAGAAGGTGGAGATGAAAAAGGACTCGGTGCTGACTTTCCATTCACACCAGGTTTTTAACCAGGAGGATTTGCTAACAAATCAGACGTTCTTAATTTACAGACCCTGAACACACTTTTACTAGAAGCTGCTTGTTTATTTTTTTGTTTTTTTTTTCTCCCCCTCCCCCCTCTTTCACACCCCAATACCTTACATCATGATTTCGATCATTTGTTTGATGTTGTTTTTGTTCAATGTTAAAGCTCCAGCCCATGAAGCACTACAGCACGGACAAGACCAGCTGAGCGACGCACTTGGTAGGTGTCAATAGCATATGGGGTGTTTTCTTTCTCTCCATCTCTCACATTTTCTCTCTCTCTCTCTCTCTCTCTCTCTCGTATCCCTTCCTCCTCACGTCTTCTCGGTGTGTACTGTCGTCGATCATGTGGAGTATACAAACGTACGGTGAGTTTAGCCAGTCATAGGTGCTGTGCCATTTTTGTTCTTCCGTTCTTCTTTTGTTGTTCTTAGCGTCTGGATGATTCCATGTCACTCGTTTTAGGAAAAACAGACAGAAAATGAAACTGTGGGAAAATCTGCCCAATCAGCACACTTTTTTTTTTCTTTATCCCCTGCCTCATGCCTCATGGTCCATGACAAATGGTATTTTTATTAATCTATTTAAACGGCATTGATGCCAGAAAAGGTGATACAGAGGTGGTGCCAGTCGTCGTCCACCCGGTGTTATTTTATACACAGATTTCGTTGTGCTTTCCATGTAGACCATTTTGTATTGGATTTAGTTTTGTCCCCCTCCCTGTCCCCCATCTCTCTTTTCACCCCTCCTGTCCCCTGCTTCAATATCAGTGTATAACAGTCTGTTCTTAAATAATGTTCACATGTTAGAGGAGAACTGTGGAAATAAAAGTATGTGAAAAGTCTTTCTACACCACACGCCTGCGCTCTTGTCCTTCGCTTTGCCTCCCCTCTCTCTCTCTCTCTGAAGAATGAATGCTCGAACGCCAGCATCTTCCTCCCTCAAGAAGTCGAAATATAAAGATACTAATACACATGAAATACCAAAAAAAGCAAATTCTTTTTCCCATAGTGTGAAGAATTATTCTAAAACATTTAGGATTTAAACGTTTACATATGTTGGTTATAATGGATATGAATATGCAGAGTTTAATGTAGATTAAAGCAAAATAAAAAATAATATCCAGTAACAGCAGGTGAAAAAATGTTAAATAAAAAATGGAAGTTCTGCTCACTAGATTTGCTGGTGAGTAATTTTAATTATTAAATTCTGAAATATTGTTTTGTTTATTTATTTTTCAATTCGTATTCTGTTTAATTTAATCATTTCTTAAGTTAGATTTTTTTTATATATTAATGAAAACATTTGGAATACAATATTGAACATAATCATTTTTTATATATGTATGTGTGCGCTTGTCTGTCAAACGTTTAGAATGATTTAATAGTTCTGTGATTAAATAATCCCAAATTTGCAACATTCTCTTTTTTTTTTATGAAATAAAATTTAATAATCGTTAAAAGTAGAAAGATTCAAACATTGGCCACACGATGGAGCTCTTCTACAACGCCATCCTCATTAAACCTCAAACATTTTAATATTATTTTTGAGTGACCCAGGGGGAGGGGGGGAGCAATATAAAAGATAAGTTCAAAACATAGAAAATGTCAGAATGGGATTGTAGATGGTAATCATTGTGACCATGTAACCAGTTTACAACGTATGAAATGATTTTTAATTCAACCAAACATTTCAGAAGGAAAATGCAATAACAGGATTTCAGTGCGAAACTCAACTCCTCCACAGTTTAAAGGCCTGTAGTTAGACACGGATAAATACAAGTACGAAGCCTGTGAAGTTTAAAAAAAAATTAATTAATTTTTACACAAAAGCGACTGGTTTTATTGATCTTTGATGCTTTTGACATACTTACAGAGCAGGAAGAGATCAGAGAGAGAGAGAGGGGGATGCTCCATCAATATATAATAATACAGATACACAGTAAGTATACATTTCATAGATAGATTTCCGTGTTAGCGCCAAACACTATTCAAATGTGCACCCCCTGTAAAACATTTGTACTATCCCACATTGTTGCATCATCTGAAATTTCCCGAAGATCATAGGAGGAAGAAAAATACATTATCTTTTTTTTTTTTTGGTCTACTTTTTGTTTTTACTGATATTGGGATGTTCACCATTTTGAACGTACAACCCTCATACCCTGAAAGTCATTTATTATATTTTAAGAAAATCTAAAAAAAAAAAAATTTAAATAATTAGAATGTCCTTGACTCCATTTTGTGTGTTTGTTTTCAGCTTAGACTTGGCAATCAATTCAACCTGTAACTCGTTTACGAGTGCGAGAGCAAAAAAAACAACCTCATATCAACCTTCCACCACCACACAAGCCTGTTCTCCGATAACGGATAATTCATCTCTTACAGACTAATCAGATTTTCTCTTTCGAACCCTGGTTATCGAACACTTCTCCATGATTGATTTTATTTATATGATTTTTTTTCAAAGATTTTGTAGTTTTATTTAAACATTTTAATTTATACTTTTAATGCTCGATTAAAAAAAATTCCCACCAGTCATTTTCAACTTGAACTGATTCTCCGCTGCTTCGTTTCCCCGCCTCGGTCAGTATTCCGACATGGAAATAAAAATCAATAAACAATCTCCTGCATGATTGACTAGCAGTTTTACAGTATTATAAGCCACGCCCACCTTTGCTCATTATTCTGTATTCAATCTCGGCAGGACTTTGTACTTGCTAACCGATCTGATGCGGAGTTTGTCAGAACATGGCCGGAGAGAGTAAATAATGTGATGCGACCCAAATTCTCGCCCCTCGTTCAGTCCATGCTAGGCGGAGCTAAAGCACTTCATACAGAGAGCTAGCGTTAGCAGAGGAGATTAGAGTTGGATCAGAATGCTATGTACAGCAGAGCGTAAAGTCACAGCTTGTTGCCAGGTTCCTTTTCATACATGTGATGGTGGTGGGTGGATGAGCGATGGGTGAGTAAGTGCAGGATAGTGGTGCGTGGTGTTCTGTAGAGTTCCATGGTGTTTAACACGAGTCCAGGACCAGGCAGATCTGCTCGAACACATCGTCAGGGGGCTGTTCTGCATCAATCTGCACACACACAGAGATAAAAATGTTTGGATTCTTGTAGTGAAAAGTAGGCCACCGAGCCACATGAGACAATCACACGCTCGAATTGCGACAGTACAGCCGCAGCGCACTCCCAACTCCGTTCTTCATTATGTACTGATCTGTAAGGAGTAAAACACTCGGGATGTGCCGTTATAGGAAAATAATCGGCGATGGGCTGGTGGGACACAGCTGAGACAAAGCAAAGCCACCGTTGGCGTTCAACCTGCGTGTCCCAAAATGTTTATATTCTTCTTATACCACAGCAACGTGCCGACGCCAAAATTCCTTTTATTTACTGAAAGATAGGATCTGTTGTACTTTTTTATCCCCTTATAGTTGCATTTAACATTGTGGAGACAAGTTGGCCTCCTTTGCCTCTCTTTCGTGCGCTCTCGTGAAGTTAACAAGACCAAAAAAAACTAAGCTTTTCCTCTTACCGACAAAGCATAAATGACATTTGCACTGGAGACTCCTTCCCACAATGTTACACAAACATCTTATCGACAATTGTATTCATTTAATAACGCCACTATGACTTTTATCCATTTTATTTAATCACGTCACTCAAGTAACTTAACGTTGGTCCTGACTGGACTGTCATGCCATGTTCAATCTGGTTGCCATGGTTTCTGTCTGAGCTCAATCTAACCGTAAACCAGTCGTTTTGCCGGAAAATATCCTCCTTGCTTAAGAAAAGGTGATTGACCTTTCTCCATTCGTCCATAGCGTCCTCCTGCTGTATGTTTGCAGGAAAATACACCAGTGCCGTTGTTTGTGTAAATCAGACACGTCAAGGTCACATTTTGTCCAGGGTTGTAGCTGTCCCAGGTAATTATTGGTGACACTCACCTTGTGCAGGAGCCCAAGCGTTTCGTAGTGAGTGGCGAGCGGAGTCACGGTGCCGCAGAAACCCTCCACGCGGAGATGGGCTTCTCGGTGGCAGGAGTCTGTGTGGCGGAGGCTAGACAGCACCCTCTGCTGGAGACGTCTAGTCATGGTAGACGCTGAGCAATCAAGTAGTAGGACGGTGCTGGGCTGGCTCATCTATTCCACACAAACACGCACGCTTATGCACAAGTAAGGGCTGGTTTTAATTAGAGGAAAATTAGTAGCTTACTACCAAGTCATTCACCCAAACAAGGCCTCTAAAATGGAAGAAAAATGGTAAATGGCGCACTTATATAGCGCTTTTATCCAAAGCACTTTACACTGTGTCTCATTCACCCATTCACACCAATGGGAGCAGAGCTGCCATGCAAGGTGCTAACTTGCCATCAGGGGCAACTTGTGGTTCAGTGTCTTGCCCAAGGACACTTCGGCATGTGGTGTCATCCGGGCCGGGAATCGAACCGCCAACCC
>JAFFST010052419.1:222841-244008 GCA_022414735.1 Noturus placidus
ACGGAGAGTTGATTACACACAGGTGGATTCTATTTATCAACATTAGACATTTAGGTCAACATTGGATCATTCAGAGATCCTCACTGAACTTCCGGAGAGAGTTTGCTGCACTGAAAGTAAAGGGGCTGAATAACTTTGCTCGCCCAATTTTTCAGTTTTTTATTTGTTGAAAATGTTTGAAATATCCAATAAATTTGGTTCCACTTCATGATTGTGTCCCACCTGTTGTTGATTCTTCACAAAAAATTACAGTTTTATATCTTTATGTTTGAAGCCTGAAATGTGGCAAAAGGGAGAACAGTTCAAGGGGGCCGAATACTTTCGCAAGGCACTGTATTTTGTTGTACTCTGAAAAGTGTATGAGAATCAATAAAAAATAAATAAATAAAAATGAATATTTTCCCAATAAAACATCTGAGAAGTTACCACCATAGCGACAAAAGCAAACTTGAGAAGTGTCCGAGATGAGTTACGTTCTTGTTCACGAGCCAGGCAATTGGACAACCTAGATTTGTGGAAAATGAAGAGTAATATCCAGAAAAGCAGATTTGTCAGGACATCAGTTGGGGAGAATAGTAACGCATCATCAGGGGTCAATGATCCAGCAAAATTAACCTTGGATAGTATTTCTCTTCAGTTATTTGCTCAGTCTCTCTACTCTTACAACATCTTTCTAATAGTATACCACTCGGACACTCAGGAAGTCATTCCCATCACCATAGCAACCAAACTTTCTGGATATTTTTCTCTGTTTTGTACAATCTGGCTTCTCAACTGTCCAATCATTGGACCCCTGGAGTGCAGGGCTGTTTCCTCAGAGTGCTTAGAGGATTATAGGGACCTTGTTTTAGGTGGTACGACAGGACAGTGGGACAGGTAGCACTCCAAATACAGGATTATTCATGTCACACTCGACTACTCCTTGGATAGAGAATCTTCCCCAATGACCTGCATCTTAACTTCCTTGCTTAAAAAAAATGCCTGACTTTTGCTCTTTTTTTCTCAAATATTCCACTCTTCTTTATTTATTATTTCACAAAACATCAGAACGTCCACGTTTCCCTCTCAAGGGTGCCAGTGTGGGGAAAAAAAAAAACATTCTTGTCCATTTCAATCATCTCCATCCATTTTCCCCTCCCTGCCATTTTTCTCCATCTTCTGCCCTATTTTTAAAATTTATTTCTGCTGCAAAACATCTGCCATACATCACTCTGTATATCTCTCCTAACTACCTTTCTCTCTCTCTCTCTCTCTCTCTCTCTCTCTCTCTCTCTCTCTCTCTGAATCAAATGTACATGAGCTGTAAACTCGAGCATGAATCAACAGCCTGCTGCAATAGAATATGAAGAAATAATTCATTTCTGCATAATTTAATTATTTTGCTGTTATTTCTTGGAGGATTTTTCATCATGACACACATGTGGCTATTCTTCTTCACAGCTCTAACAAACAAACAAAAAATAAATAATTCAGCCGGTTTTGCTGGTGAAAGCCAAGCTGGCTCCACATCATCACGTCTATATTTTCTGACACGCTTTGACGCGTTAAAACATCAGTCTGTTAACCGCCCGCTGACATTTTCCACTAATATTTGGTTGACATTTGGACGGCGTGCGAGGCTGAATCCGTCATCGGCGTGCCGTTCGCTTCCATCTCCGCCTCTAATCCGCTCCCTGCTCTGACTCCGTGCTCCCTTGAAGTCTTTCTTCATTAATGCAATTTGCTACATGTTATTAGCTCAGGATATTACAGAGGGCCTCAGTCAGAACAGGACACATCCCAATATCCACACTCACCCTTGTGATCTCCAAGCACAATGATCTATGAGGTTTGAGCCACTTGCGTGTCTTCTATTCCAAGTCTCCAGCAGCTCGTTTTCTCTGTGAGTTTTTACTTATGTATGTCCGTTGTAAACCATGTTTATTGAGCTCAAAACCAATAAGATGCTCTAAGACTCTTAAGCTTTAGTACAGTTTTAGTACTCTGTCGAATTTCAGCTTCAAATTTGTACAGCGCAACTTTTTGCTCTATTACCGTAACTTGCATAGACTAGCTACCAGCTTGTATGTACTTGAGGTTCTTCGTATACACAGCCATTAGGGGTGTAAACCTCAAGCTTCCACGATATGAGTTCGATTCATAACTGTTAATCTGTCGAGAAGGACCATGTTAAAACCATCAAACTTTAGGATACAATTTTGATCCTTCGAGGTGATTCATACGGCGATGTTTTCGATATTTGGCGATACCACTGCGTCTGGTATGATACGATTTCGGTTCATGAGGTAATAATTCGACGCAAATGGTCAGATCCTAAAATACTGTAGCTACAGACGTCAGACATCAGAATGTTGCACTCTATAAGTATCGGATAATTGTGCCGTTCACAGCTGCCTGGACACTGTAGGGGTTCCATTTCTCTTGGGCGCATTCCCTTTTCTACCTGTCAGTCTGGTGTCTTCGGAATATTTCCACAAACACAATGAGCCTGATGTTAACTCGAAGATAAAAAAAAAATCCTTCTCTAACATTTCATTCCATTTGACTTCTAGTGTTTGATTAATTCCCCTGAAATTTTTTTGTTGGCTAATTTCTCACAACGTGTGTGCAGAGACAGATGACTGGAATTAGTCTAATGGGCATTGCTTAATCCCTTCAGAAGCAAGATAAACAGTTTTTCTGTCCTTGTGTATGCCTTTTGACGCTGGGATGACGAGTACAGCTCAGCCACAGGGAATGTTAGGAGGCAGGATCAGTCACGTGTAAGCCCATATCTAAGACAGAAAACAGGCCATCAAGTGAAGAATGTTCTGGAAAGATTCTGATTGAGGGCCCGGCTTGTCGAATCTTTTCCTTAAGCATCCTTCGGCACGTCTTCGCTCATAACTCCTGACCGAGATCAAGGCTTGTTCTCGAGATGAACAAGAATTAGGAGGGGGAGGAGGAGGAAGCGCATGGCACAGGCGTGCCCCGGTCATCAGATATACTTCATCTACTTTTATTAGTATACCTAGAACCTTGTACCATGTCGAAGGAAATCTTCTAGACCAAAATCAGGATTTCTGTTGATAGGCAATGTTCCTGAGGGTGCAAATGACTGCACTGACCATTAGTGCGAGAAAGGAGGAGGGACAGGTTTGGAAAGGAATGGACAAGCTTGCGAGAACATGCGAAGACACACATCTACGTGACCTCCTGAATGACATAGATGTCCGATCCAAAGAAAGCAACTACCGAAACAATGAGCCTCGCCAAAGACGGATCTCTAGTGAGTGCCAACTGAGGCTTAGTTTAGCAGTTACCATTTCCCCAAACACAAACATCCCTTCAAAGCAGCGCTAATGGCAATCTCGACAACCAAGAGAGCAAGACTTTCCACAAAGCTTGCCCATTAAAGCACTTTTTAAAAAGATAGCGGCCTTCGCTTTCCAGCTCCGTAATCGACTTCAGTCAGTTCGGCTCTCGTCCGTCAGAGAATCCATTAGCTTCTCTGATACTGACATGTTGTGTTCTGCTCGCAGCACTTTCCCTGCTGAAATCGGATGAAATTAGCACGCCGCTCTCTATTAGCACTTCACAAAGAAGCGGCTGAGCAGGAAAAAAAAAGGCAGCTGAGAAACGGCACCCCAAAACAGTCATAAGCACATGGTCTTTTTTTTTTTTTTTTTTTTGGCAATCATTAGCAAAATGTTGCCTTTGCTATACCTTGCAATCGACAGGAAACATCTTGCTTCATGGATGTTCCACAACATTAAAAGTAACTACAATATAAATGGATGAAAAAAGTATGACAGCATTCTTTAATTAAAAAAACAGTCATTGGCCAATTATTGCGGTATAAAAGGAATAAAACTCTTCCGTATGTGCTTATAGGAAACAATTTCGGGTGGAAACGGCAAACTTGCCATCGTTGATTATTTTCTATAACCACACAGCCTCGAGTGTTTCACTTCTTACTTAGTCAACGCTTTCACTCCCAAGATAACTACCAAATTATACGTTGTTGTCAAGTCAAGACACACCCACCTGATCTTCAAAAGAAAGCGCCTGCGCGACGTCCCGAGGGAAGCCGTCGATGACTATTCCACTGGCGTCCGGTAGCTTCATAATTTTCTGCTTGATCTCGGTGATGGTCGTCTCCTATTAGGGAACAACGCTAAGATTACGAGAGAGATTTTACACGCAATAACCTACAGTATTTACCCCGAATACACTCGCTTCGTCGGCTTGTTTAGGTTAGTTAAGTGGGATACCTTCAAAATGTCAAGGTTTTATGTTTTACATTTTAGGTTTTTACTTGTTAGCTACATAAAATAAAATGAAATGAATATACAGTACGTATATAATCTACAGTCTCTAGACAGTGTTCTTTAGAAATATTCAGATCCAAATATTCAGATCCACCTCCGGCACTGACATGATTAATCCTGCACAGCATTTCATTTTTGAGAGTAGTGTTCTTGTTTTTTTTTTGTTTTGTTTTTTGTTTTTAAGTCCACATTAGCAGTAAGATGTCACAGTCATGAGGGCTTTTAAATTACTTAAAAAACACACATTAAAAAAAAACAACTCTTGTGCCTTCAGGGTTGAAAAACACCGCTTTTTCAGCAGATGAGAACGGCATGATTGGAATTTTCAAGGGCAGCGGGAAAGACTCCCAAGCACTTCCTGCGCTTTCACTCCCTGCAGACGAAAATGCCAGATAAATGCCACCGACCCCATGACAATGGATATATCTAACCACATTAAGATATTATTTTTCCCTGATGTGTTATTACGGCGAACTGCAAGCAGAGCACAGTGTAACGGTCAAGCGCTAAAAATATTCCTGACCTCCGTTGTTTTTGTGGACATTCCACATTGTTAAATAAAAGTATCTATACAGTATGTTATCTATAAAAGGATAAATAGTATGATGCGCAGGTCATGTCCGTGTGTTACTATTTAACAAGGTACTTTTTTTTTTGTTATTGTTGTAGTCTTCATTTGTTTGATCGCTGTGCTTAGTGTCACTCATGTCTGCTAGCATTGCTAGCTATAGTGCTAATCTATAAGGCTAAGAGTAGTGTGCCTTCCCATAACCTTGCAGCAGAACAGCGTTGGTTTTATTCTCCTCTCCGAGGCAAGTTTCAGGTCTTGCTGCTTGCCGCGTACGTGAGAGGAAATATACCGTACACCCACGCCTGTCCCTTCCGGTCGCTCAGACTCATGCAAATTAGCCACTTTATTATTTTTTTTCAAGCCTACGCCCGAACATTATGATTTTTAAAATCTGTCCATCTCTGAAATTACGCAAATGACATAAACGGCACGAAAGGGGCAGCAGCGACCGTTTGAATTTACGAATCCATGTTTTGCTAAACACGCCTTCATACTTCAAATTTAACAAATCTCCTAACCAATCACAAGCCAAGCTGAAGGGCAACCAAGAGAAACAAAAATAAACCAAAAACAAGTCTTCAGTGAGCGAGTATGAGGACATTTATGACATTCAAAAATATTTAATCTTCAATATTCATCATATGGCTACGAACAACCCTGTCCAGGGTGTACCCCACCTTGTGCCTGATGCTTCTTGGGATAGGCTCCAAGTTCCCCGTGACCTTGATAAAGGAGTAAGCGGTAGAGGATGGATGGATGCAAACAACCTCCTCGTTGAATTCAATTAATCTTTCTTTCGTGTTTAAAATAAATAAATAAATAAATGTATTACTCCATAATGATTAATCTAATCCAGAGAGCACTTACTACAGAGCTTAATTTTACATCATATTAACATGCATGCCAGATGTTTCGGTAATCCGCTACCAATTTTCACCTTAATCTGCATCCTAATCTGATGCTCGGCCTTTAGATCTAATAGATCTAATGCTGCTTGGGATTAGTGACTCATGATCTACCGTTTCATCCTCTCCGGACTAATCTTTAAAGGCTGACTCTGTCGCTCTCTTCAAAAAGGTATTAAAGGCCTGGAACATTTACGGTTTCCTGGTTTAGCTCGTAGGCCTCGTACCACTCGTGCAAAAAAAGAACGTGTTTCCGTTCAAACCACGCAGGAAAGGGTGTGGGAGCACACAACCGGCCAGGAATTTAAGACGTGTTGTCATTAGCGGTGGTACACGGACGAGCTTCTCCACATACTCTAGGCACAAATCCATTCTGGGTTTTGGAGAGAAGATAAGCATTTGGATCTGAGAGGATTTCACACAAAAAATCTGTGGTGATCCGTGATGAGTCACTACTGACAGAGCCACGTGATATCAAACAAACAACAGGATTTTCTTTCATTTATTTATTTATTTATATATTTTTAACCAATGCGGACCATTATGGGACTGAATTTCTGGCTTCGCTGCAGAACTTGAAGGTAACCTGAGGTGAAAGTCGGATAAATTGACTCACTTTTTATATCAGATTAGGATAAACGGTACTTCGTCAAAGTCAATTAAACAGACTGCGATCCTTATGTTCCGTAAACTGCTGACTCAATGTAAACTGGACTAATAAAAAAAAAAAAAAAAACACTCTGTCGGCTACCCAGCTAACGTTTAGCAATACTTGCTCCAGAGATAAACATCCCTCTATAAAATATAAAACAGCTAGCTAGCTAGCATCGCTACCAGGCTGCGGTTCTGCTTGCTCAAGATGTGCTATATACAGTATGTCACAAAAGTGAGTACACCCCTCACATTTGTGTAAATATTTGATATCTTTTCATGTGACAACACTGAAGAAATGACACTGTGCTACAATGTAAAGTAGTGAGTGTACAGCTTGTCTAACAGTGTAAATTGTCCAAATTGGGCCAAAAGTGTCTATTTTGTGTGACCAGACCATTATTTTCCAGCACTGCCTTTAACCCTATTGGGCATGGAGTTCACCAGAGCTTCACAGGTTGCCACTGGAGTCTTCTTCCACTTCCGCTCCTATGACGACATCATGGAGCTGGTGGATGTTCGACACCTTGTGCTCCTCCACCTTCCGTTTGAGGATGCCCTACAGATGCTCAATCAGGTTTAGGTCTGGAGACATGCTTGGCCAGTCCATCACCTTCACCCTCAGCTTCTTTAGGCAGGCAGTGGTCATCTTGGAGGTGTGTTTGGGGTCGTTATCATGCTGGAATACTGCATACTGATCATGCTCTGTTTCAGTATGTCACAGTACATGTTGGCATTCATGGATCCCTCAATGAACTGTAGCTCCCCAGTGCCAGCAGCACTCATGCAGCCCCAGACCATGACACTCCCACCGCCATGCTTGACTGTAGGCAAGACACACTTGTCTTTGTACTCACCTGGTTGCCGCCACACACGCTTGACACCATCTGAACCAAATAGGTTTATCTTGGTCTCATCAGACCACAAGACATGGTTCCAGTAATCCATGTCATTAGTCTGCTTGTCTTCAGCAAACTCTTTGTAGGCTTTCTTGTGCATCATCTTTAGAAGAGGCTTCCTTCTGGGACGACAGCCATGCAGACCATCTTTATGTAGAGCAACAATTCTTTTTTTCAGATCCTCAGAGAGTTCTTTGCCATGAGGTATCATGTTGAACTTCCAGTGACCAGTATGAGGGAGTGTGAGAGGGATGACACCAAATTTAACACACCTGCTCCCCATTCACACCTGAGACCTTGTAAGACTAACAAGTCACATGACACCGGGGAGGGGAAATGGCTAATTGGGCCCAATTTGGACATTTTCACTTAGGGGTGTACTCACTTTTGTTGCCAGTGGTTTAGACATTAATGTCTGTGTGTTGAGTTATTTTTAGGGGACAATTAAATTATACTGTTACACAAGCTGTACACTCACTATTTTACATTGTAGCAAAGTGTCATTTCTTCAGTGAAAAGGTATAATCAAATATTTACAAAAATGTATGTGGTGTACTCACTTTTGTAAGCTACTGTACGTTCATAAGGAAATATATTAGAGCAGTCGATTTATCGGTATAAAAGAGACTAATTAATGAAGCACAGACTCAGTAACAGATGCAGTCAGAGTGCTATTAGGGCCTCAAAATGGCGGCTGATATACAGTGTGAGATGATATGAAACACAGATTATGTTATGTAATTTCCCTGAATCAACACCAAAAAACACCAGAATTATTATCTATTATAAGTTTTACATTAAAAACTGAAAAGGAGTTCATTTCTAAGATGGCTAATGAACTAAAGCAGCACCAGGACAGTTCAAACCGGTTTGTGCCAGCTCACTCTACTCTAAACAGTAGTACGTAAAGTGAACACCGAGCTAGCTAACGGCTGAGGCTATGAGTTTATCTAGCTAGCACTGTTCAGTAAGGATTTCTACACAATGTAAAAGCTTAGCAACAGTGGAAACAAGACAAAACTATCAGCAATAGCAACATTTCTCTCAGATGTGTTGGTAAATTACTGAAAAAATTATTCCGTGTGGCTAAAATTACAGTGTGACAAGCTCTGTGACTAACTCCCTGTTCAACTCGTATCGAGAGAACTCAAATTTGTATCAGAACATATTTAACTTCTGTAGGGAATACAAGACACTAATATTTTATTCACAACACTGTTTGCAAAGCCTAGCCATCAAAAAACAAGTCAGGAAAGCAGCCATTTTTGTCATCTTCAGTTTCCATCCATCCATCCATCCATCTTCAACCGCTTACTCCTTTTCAGTGTCACGGGGAACCTGGAGCCTATCCCAGGAAGCATCGTGCACAAGGCGGGGTACACCCTGGACGGGGTGCCAGTGCATCACAGGGCACAATCACATACACACCCACATTCACACACTACGGACACTTTAGACACGCCAATCAGCCTACCATGCATGCCTTTGGACTGGGGGAGGAAACCGGAGTACCCGGAGGAAACTCCCAACACACGGGGAGAACATGCAAACTCCGCACACACATGGCCCTGGCGGGACTCGAACATGTAACAAAATATCTAGTCAGGACTTGTTTGTGCCTAACAATGCTAACCTGCTAGCTTTACCTTAACCACACTATTTTAAGCTTAGCAATTTCAATTAAAACAAAGCCACAATCATCCAAATAGTTAAATATTTGATTCTTTTTTGCCTTTTAGGCAACTTGTTTGAGGACGTAACAAAAATACAAAAAACGTATTTACGCAATTAGCATAGTAACATCCACTTTATTCCCTTGTTCACCTCTAATTAGCACGTTTCCTCATGATTACTGATGGCATCTTCTCCATTTGCTAATCAAGCAGCACTGTACCTTTTTAGTTAGCATTTGTTTCACATGGTTAGCCTCAAAATGTGCTACATTAACTAATTGAGGAATGTTGTGCCGTTAATTAGCAAATTGCCGTTAAAAAGCCTGCTTAGGCTGAGCAGGCTTTGCTAATAAACGGATAAACAGGTTTATTTGCTCCATTGGGACGTCATTACCTGAGGCGCCAGTTCACCGTTAGTAATGATCCGGGCGATCAGACTCCACTTCCTGTTGCTGGTTGCATTGTGGATCATCTTCTTTCGGAGCAGTTCACCCACGGAGACATACTCGAAGCCGTAGCGCTCTGCGATCTTCAGGCTCTGCGTGCCTTTACCGCTGCCCGGGCCACCTGAAAGTGTCATTAATAGACATTATATTTTTGGTAAAAAAATGTGGAAAACACAATTCTGATGTTTCTGTAAATAATTAATCAGCGTTAATAAAACTGCTGTACTTCCTAGATTTGAATTTTCACTCACCGATGATGAGGATGACCTTGGGCCGCGGTCTGGATGGGTCAAACACTTCGTACTCTTCGATCAGCTCTGCTGTTTCAGACAAGTCTGAGTCACTCTCGATGGAGAACTGGTGGATAGGAGGCAGACGCTCGTACCTGTCTGGCAACACTGAGAGAAGAAACATACAGTAAATGCAGTTGCATGATGTACACGTAGGTCCGATACCAAAAACGTTTTAATTTAATTGGAATTAACATAATCTTCCCTTTCGATGTTAATATTACTAACATGTAAGTGAAATGTATAGCTACCAGTATAGCATCACGCAACTTGCATGTCTAAATTGTCTCACGTTTACCCTGGTTGTCTTACTAACACTATAAACCTTCATAAAGCAACAGAATCAGTCAGATTTTGTGGCTTTAAAATTTGAGCCACACCTCCTTACCGAGTCTTGTAGTGACACTAAGCTACTGGTTTGTTCCGTGATCCACCATTATTTCTTTGATGCTCTCATTTAGTATTTATGCCACTGCTCTTGGTCAATAAGAAGACACTTGAATTGACTTGTAATAGTGAAGTATATCCTCAAAACAGTTCGTGATGGCCGGTTTTTGGAAGGAAAACCTGACCAGGTTTCGTTAGGGCCGACATCAAAAACCAGTACGAAAATAAACTCAACAAAAACCCAGTGCCCGTTGCAACATGAAGCTCACCAAACAATTAGCTCATTGTCTAACATCTCAAATTGAGATGGTTTATTGCTGTGCAAAGTAAACTCGGCAGGGAAAAACACTTGCTGATCATTTTCTTATCTGCACAGCCTACGGCAAAGTGTATTTATAGGCACAATGACACACACACAAGCCTCACACAAGTATCGTGTGTTTGTGGTAACCCAACCGGACTGTATTTCCCGCCACATATCTAGAGTTTCAGGGATCCACCCGGAAAATCACCAGTGATTAGTTTTAGTAGTGGAACTACTGTATAAGGCCAACGTTGCTGAAAATAAAAGCAAAAATATAGCACATTCTGTTCCATCAACACGCACGCAAGGGGTGACATTGTTCAAATAAAATCTATGCAAAATACCAGAGAGTGAGTCCATCCAGCCATCCATCCATCCATCCATTCCGCTTATCCTATACAAGGTCAACTGGAGCTTATGGGCAATTTGGAAATGCCAATCTGCCTACAGCGCATGTCTTTGGACTGGGGGAGGAAACCGGAGTACCCGGAGGAAACCCCCAAATCACGGTGTAAACATACAAACATTGTGCACACAGGTCAGAGGCAGAATTCGAACTCCAACCCCAGAAGTGCAAGGCAAATTTGCTAATCAGTAAGCCACTATATTCCCCTGCAAGTGAGTCTGTGTTTTCAAAATTTTATTTTGAAGTAAATCAATATCATTCACTATCTAGTACAACTCTATGTATAAACTTTTGGATGCAAAATTTAAACAGTCATTCGGTTGTCCAAAATGGCTTCTCTCGCAATTTTGGGTGAAATGGACTTCTATAAGTCTCATAGCACTGGTCGAAATCTAAATTGTAAATTGCAGCAGTAGTTGCTGAATGGTGAAAGCACCTGGCTGCTGATAAGAAGATTGAAAGTTAAGCCCCCAGCTCAAGTTTGGTCCCTTGAGAAGACCCATAACACTCTCTGCTCTGCTGCTTTTCGGTGCTTTTGTAGCTGTACTCTCATTACTCCCATACTAATTCCTCCAGGGTATTACTGTGAAATACAAATGATTGTTTGTTTAAGACCAGGTTGCCTATTGTTAAGTGCTGACTCGCATTCTACGTTATTTTGACACCAAAATTCAAAGTCTCGCTTCATGTTTTCCTTACCGTTGCGGAAGAAAGACCGTCGCGATTGGCCTCCATTGAGCGGTGGCAGGGACTTCTTCTCCTGTCCTACAAAAGTATCCCACCTCACTTTTTCAGTTCCACCGAGCTCGCGCACCTTCTTCAGGCATGACTCCATGTAGTCGATGGGATCATCTGGCCGGTAGTACATCAGTCCAGTCAGCAAACTCTGGAGAACCAAGAACACAGCTTAACATGGTAAAGCTATTTGCAACAAAAACAAAGGGTTATCCAGAGAGAGATCTCCAGCTGTTTCTTTCTTTGGACCATGAGGAGCTTGGAGAGGTCTACAACTCAAGAACAAGGGAAATATTTGGTTGGACATGATAAATGTTGTGGAAGAAGTGCTAGAGACTCCTCCTGCTTGACCTATAATAAGAATCCTCCAAGCAGGAGGACTGTCTAGAACTAGTTAGACCAGAGGAGCTTGTAGAGTCTCAAGAACAAGGGAAATATTTTATTGGACATGATGGTAAATGTTGTGGAAGGAGTTCTAGAGACTCCTCCTGCATGATCTATAATACGAATCCTCCAAGCAGGAGTGTCCAGAAGATTTTATACCATAAGGAGCTTGTAGATTCTCAAGAACAAGGGAAATATTTTATTGGACATGATGGTAAATGTTGTGGAAGGAGTTCTAAAGACTCCTCCTGCATGATCTATAATACGAATCCTCCAAGCAGGAGGAGTGTCTAGAACATTTTAGGCCAGGAGGAGCTTTTAGATTCTCAAGAACAAGGAAAATATTTGGTTGGACATGATGGTAAGTGTTGTGGAAGGTGTTCCAGAGACTCATCCAGCTTGGAGGATTGTTATCATTGATCAAATTACCCAGGTTTTGTAGGCATATTAGAACAGGGATATGTACAAACTGTGCTGGACTCAACGGGGTTCCACTGATCTAGAACAACCAAAAAAAGAGAAAAGAACCCTATTGACTTTCGCAATAGTTTTCATTTCATCTCAAAGCCAAAACATTCACGGACAAGCTCTTGACTTCGTGTACAAGTGTACAAACAACAATAAACCTTTGACTCTTACCAACACATTTTCTAATCTGTTTATCATCAGGTATAGATTACGTGGAGCGTCCGCCTTACAAGTCCCTGGCAAAGCTGTTACTATAGAAACGATAACGTATTACTGTATAATGAGCGCATTAATATAAACCTGTCATTTGAATTCCAGCCAGAGCTACTGTCAGAGATGCTGTTATAGAAAACCAAATAAACACCTGACCAATCAGATTCGAGACTCCAATAGCATTGTGACATACGTGGCACTCGTACACTACTGGGTCTTCTGTTCTACCAATCGACTTGGAAAAGGAACTTCTCAAATATTGTCGAAACAGTACACAGCCAAGTACCAAATACCACCACGGACGCTTCAGATCTTACGAGGCACATTTCCCCACTTTTTCCAAAGGAGTGCTGCTTTTGTGTTTAGGAAAAGATCCTGAAAATATTTCAGCTCTTTTCCCAAATCACATCCCGACCAAAGCAAACACCAACACCAATAAGTTTCCCTGCTTTCAAAACGCCGGATCCAAGTCCTGGTGTGTCAGAAGCTGCGTAAACGTTGTAGGTCACGTACATCCTGACCTACATAGTCAACACCATGGTCCTATATAGGCCACGTTATCCTACTTTTCCCAGAAGAGTGTGCCTTTGATGTGAAAAGATCCGGAACATGTTTAGAGCTTCAAGCTGTAATGGACTTTTTAGCCGAACTGTTAAAAGTTAAGAGCTTGATGATGATGATGATGATGATGATGATGATGGGAGGACTCAAGAAGATGTGAGCATTCCAGCACATCACATTCATATCAGACTGTGCATTGTGAAAGGACTGGAATGGAACAGGACTGAATCACCTGTTGATTAAATAACAACAGCAACAACAACAATCATGCACATAGCTAAAAAGAATAATAATAAATAAAATAATAATAATAATAATTAAAAAAAAAAAAAAAAAACATTTACAGGAACCCTTCAGCAATCCTTTTCAGAAATGTTGCCAGATCCGCCAGTTGCATGAAGAGCTTGGATATTTTGGTGTGAAATAGTCTCACCTCCATCAACTGGGGTATTTCTCTCCTGGAGAGATACTCCTTGGCTTCGTTCACGTTCATGTCTCGTGCTGGGGCGCGCGCTGGAATCAAATGCAAAAAAATAAATAAATAAAATAATAACAAAACAAAAAAAAACAACAACAATCTTGGTTTGCCGTTTATCTGCTTCACTTTGACTGGCTTCTCTACAGATCTGCTCGTGTGTGTGACATTCTGGCTCCCACCAAACCCCCTCCACTCAGCAGCAAGTGTGGAAGTTGGCGAGCGCCAACACGCCGCTTTTTCACGAGCCCGGTTGCCAGGTTAGTTTCACAATCACGCTTTTAATACAGTTTATATTCAGTTATCTACTTCTTCTTTTATTACGCTGGCACGGATCACTTTAACATAGGTTTATAATGATCTCCAGAGAGCACAGGTGCTCTTTTTATCCCGTGTTATCTGCGCGGAGAGATAGCGAAAGAGGGAAGAGGGTATTTTACCAACCTGGCAACGCTGTATATGTAGGCAGCGCTCAGGCGTCAGAATTCAGGGCGCGCGCAATGCCAGCTATCGGGAGCGCGCACGAAGGGTGTAAACGCCTCTGGAAATGTGTGCGTTTAATTCGTAATGTAATAGAGGTTATCGTTTTAAACTTTATAAATGTATGGAATAAGTTCTGTTTCAAATTCCTACAATATTGTATGTTACAATTATTTTTATTTAGAAGGTTTTTATTTCATTTAATGCTTAAAAAAGCATGTATTATAGTCATCAACTTTACTATTCGTAAAGTTAGAAATGTAACTTCAAATATTTACATATCTTGAAATAATGAGTTAAGTAAAAATATTGATATATTAAGTCAAATTAATGAGATACCAGCTTCAACCAGTGATCACCAACCTTTTCCTGGGTATCTACCTTCCTGAAGACTTTAGCTCAAACTATAATCATGCCTCACACCTCCAGGGTCGATTCTCACCGGGGCCATGTGTGTGCGGAATTTGAATGTCCTCCTCGTGCTGCGAGGGTTTCCTCCGGGTACTCCGGTTTCCTCCCCCAGTCCAAAGACATGCATGGTAGGCTGATTGGCGTGTCTAAAGTGTCCGTAGTGTATGAATGGGTGTGTGAGTATGTATGTGATTGTGCCCTGCGATGGACTGGCACCCTGTCCAGTGTGTACCCGCCTTGTGCCCCATGGGGGATAGGCTCCAGGTTTCCCCATGACCCTGAAGAAAAGGATAAGCGGTATAGAAGATGGATGGATGGATGGATGGATGGAAGTTTGAGCTTCAACTTTTTATGTCCTGATGTTTTTTTTTTTTTAACACATATGCTTCTTTGACACAAATAAGTGTCTTAAAAAAGTATTTATTTACATTGTTTTTCAAGAAAATGTTATTTTTATTTCTGTCCCTCTTCTGTAAATAACACTTTGTGTATGTATATGATTGATTGACACATATACATAAATCCTAACATTACGCTGGTAATTAGGAGTTTGACAAAGACATGCAAGCTTGTAATTACTGTAATTTCAACTGCACACTGACATCTCGGTCTGCATTCCAGTCAAATCTGTATTTTCTGTATGAATTTATGAAAATAATACGAAACATATGTAATTGAAGCACATGTACATGAATCATAAATAAATGAATCATATGTAAACATTCCTGGGTGGGGTGGGAGGGGCTGTTATTGGGGTAAAAAAATATTGATTCTGTATTGATATATTTTGTTGTACTCTGAAAAGTGTATGAGAATCAATAAAAAAATATTTAAACAAAAAAACTGCATGTAACACATCTACTTTTAAATAAATATCAATTAGTCCTTAACATATTGTGCTGCGGCACCCTGTCCAGGGTGTACCCCACCTTGTGCCCCATGCTCCCTGGGATAGGCTCCAGGTATAAGGATAAGGGTAAGCGGTATAGAAGATGGGTGGATAGTCTTTAACATACTGCAACACATCACAGCATGTGATCATGCTGAGTATGGAAAGAGGAGCAAATCACAATAACGCTGGTTTACACTCTATTTAAAAGAAAATTCCACCCTGAAACAGATTAATATATGATTATATTAAATGTGAGTGTGTATGTGATTGTGCACTGCGATGCACTGGCACCCTGTCCAGGGTGTACCCCGCCTTGTGCCCATGCCTCCTGGGATAGGCTCCAGGTTCCCCGTGACCCTGAAAAGGAGTAAGCGGTTGAAGATGGATGGATGGATATATTAAATGATAGTTTTTTTTTGGGTCATGTATACATTACAGCACAGTGAAATTCTTTTTTTCTTTGCATATCCCAGCATGTTGGGTGGTTGGGGTCAGAACGCAGGTTCAGCCATTATACGGTGCCCCGGAGAAGATACGGTTAAGGGCCTTGATCAAGAGCCCAACAGTGACAGCTTGGCAGTGTGTCCGTGACCTTCCGATCGGTAACCCAGAGCCTGGCACTTCTGGGGCTTTGTAATATTGTGTTAATATTTGTGATATTTGTGTTTTTGTTATCCCCATGAGAATTTTGCAGTTCCGTCACTTTAATAGTACTTAAATACTTTAATGGCGTTTAATAGTAGCAAAAGACCAAGAGCTTCTTTTCTCACTCCCACCATTTTCTTTTGTAAATATATAAATATTGAAGTGTATGGATGGATGAAGTGTATGGAAAATAAGTTATTTTATGAGTCGTTTCATGCTTTTATTTTGATGCTCTGTCTTTTATGAATCTGTGATCAATTGGCTACTTCCGGGTTTGAAAGGGGAAGCTGTCAAAGCGTTTCGGCGAGCCGAAATGGCAACGTTTTTATTTATAACGCTGTACGCTTTTATAAACTGTTTGATATTTTTGCCAGTCGTACACAGCAACAGTTTCGAGGTAAGTCTTTTAATTGTTTTTGTAAAGTCACGTTTGTCTCTTAAAAATAATAGTATAATAATACTAGCGCTTTAGGACTGCTTGCTAGGCGTGGCTATGGCATTCGTTGGCCCATTCATAACGTCACTGGGCACGTGCTAATTCCAAATCGCGGCGTATTCGCTATGTAGGTGCCCTATATAGATTACAAAGTAGCGGCCTCGCGCGTACCATTCAAGTACACTGTATGTCTAAGTGGAACGCTTTTTGGGCTTCAAACCTTTTTAAGATTTCTCAAAAGACTTAATTTGCTTATTTGCGACAAAATAAATGGTCAGTTAAAAAAAAAAAATAAAGTTAATAGACTATAATTTCAGGTTAGATTGTTATATTACTAAAACTGCATTAGCGAGCTAATTAGACACAAGTGTATTATATAGTGCACAACGAAAGGAAGCAGGCCGCCATTTTGAATTCAGTCAGATCAATTCCTTTATATTTAGTAGTTTTATATTTTAATCTTACAACTTGTGCCTTTCTCTACTTCTTAGGTACTTAAAAGTAAGGAATAAAACACTGCAGGTCATGATGTTATGGGGAAACAATCAAAGATTTGGGCGGAGTTACAGTTCCCATTATTTTCCTATTAAAACAGAAATGTTTTATCCCTCTTAAAAAACATTTAACAATTCATCAACGTTTACACTTTTAAAGCTGATTAAAGAACAGTGCGTCATCATTTTTTCACATGATTGTGTAGATAGGTCTTATGATCCAAATTTGATGGGTATAATTTGTAGGAGGAGTAGCAGCGAAATCACTGATTAGACTCAGCACTTTCTACACGTCATTGTAACGTTTGACCGCTAGGTGGTGCTGTGATAATTTTTTATGCATAGCCTCATGTCCTAGTCCTGAACACGCGTACCAAGTGTCGTGCCGATGCGTAAAGTCGTTAATGAGACGCAGCGTCCCGTCCTGATTGGCGACTTCACCAGATTCATTAGCTTGTTACAAGCGAAAATCAAAATTCCATTCGATAACTTTTTGCGTGGATTGGTATGAAGATGTTGTGAGGCAAATTTGGGCAGAATTTTATAGTAGTGGTGGGGGGAAAAAACAACCTGTTTTTAACCAAATCCAAGATGGGTGAAAATCTAATTCGGAAGAATTTGGTGTTATAGGGTCCATTGAACTCTGCATGATCCAAGGAATCTAGTGACTCCTACTGTTGAAATTTTGGCCACACAAGTTATGGGTGGAAGCTTGGCCAAAGTTTGACCTGTTGGTGGCGCTAGAGATTTTGGAGCTTGGGGCCCAGATTTGGTGGATTTTGGCTCTTTACCACACGGTTCTATGGGCTGCCATAGACAACCTAGTCAGGATAATAATAATAAGCAGAGTCTGTAGGGTGTACCCATAGGGTGCCTGTGCATCTTTGGTGCATGGGCCACTAATAACAGTGCAGCTCTTTAGGAATGTGAGTCAGTGCCCAATATTCACCTAAAAGAGTCGGTTAATTCAACTTTCAAAAGTTTTACTCCTCTTTATACACAGCTGAAGCTCCTGATAACTCAGATAACATGGACCATTTTCTTAGAAATATTAATTTTCCCAGAGTTGACTCTTTATTGGCATCTGAACTTGACAGTCCTATTACTTTGGATGAGATTGTTTGCTCAAACCAATTCATTACAATCTAGAAAATCACCTGGTCCGGACGGGTTCCCTTCTGAATTTTATAAGAAATTCCATATCTCATTGGCCCCATTACTCCTGGCTGTATTCAAGGAGTCCCTAGAATTAGGGACGTTGCCACATACATTACGACAAGCAACCATAACTTTGTTGCTCAAAAATGGGAAGGGCCCGACATTGTGTAATTCATACAGACCCATTAGCCTCCTCAATGTTGATGTTAAGATTTTAGCTAAACAACTGGCCTCCCGTTTGGAGGGGGTTCTCCCTAGCATTATTTCAGAGGAGCAAACCGGATTTGTAAAAGGACGGCATTCCTCTTCTAATATCCGTACTCTATACAATATTTTGTATTCAAAACAACTGTGGTCATCTCTTTGGACGCAGAGAAGGCGTTTGATAGGATCGAATGGGAATATCTTTTCATGGTGCTCAAGAGGTTAGGCTTTGGGGATGGACTGATATCATGGGTGCGTTTGTTATATGCGGAACCGCAGGCTTCCATATGTACCAATGATGCTAAGTCTGATTATTTTACTTTGTCCCGGGATACGCGCCAGGGATGTCCTCTGTCTCCGTTACTTTTTGCCATAGCGATTGAACCTCTCTCGATCATGCTCAGAACTCTTTCTGTATTTCAGGGTTTAGTCCGCACTGGAATTGAACATAAACTGGCTCTGTATGCTGAAGATTTACTACTCTGTGTTACGGATCCAATTGCATCTATTCCAGAGATAAAACGTGTATTAAATGACTTTGGGAAATTTTCAGGGTATAAACTGAACCTACCGAAGAGTGAATGTTTACCCATAAACCAATCTGGCCAAAAGAGTCGGTTCAAAGAGTTGACTCATATATTTTTTTAAGAATCTGTCTGATGCTTTGGTTCAGAACTGATTCTTTTTATAAAGAGCAAAAAGATGGACAGCATTCAGTGGCACATTCTCTTGGTTTCTTTTTGTTGTTGATGATGATTTGTCAAATTGTGTTTCAGACAAAAGCCACACGGTTCTTCAGCAGTGGTCACACGAACAATTGGGCAGTGCTGGTAAGACCTGATTTTTCCGCATCATACCATTTCCTCTCCTGAGAGCTCGTTGGCAAACGTCATTAACCACATTAAACTTATGACTGTAATGACACTGACTGTGTGTTTAATGCTTGTGTGCAGGTTTGCACGTCGAGGTTCTGGTTCAACTATCGCCACGTGGCCAACGTGCTGTCTGTGTACAGGAGCGTGAAGAGACTGGGCATCCCGGACAGGTTAGTGTCGCCGCTGATTCTCATGACATCAGTGTATGTGTTATTTACACTGCGCCTGTATTTGTTTGCGTGTAACTGTCATGTCCGTCGTCTGTCTTTCCTCCACCAGTCACATCGTTCTGATGTTAGCCGACGACATGGCCTGCAACCACAGAAACCCTAAGCCTGCTACCGTGTTCGGCCACAAGAACATGGAGCTGAACGTGTACGGGGACGACGTCGAGGTGGATTACCGCGGATACGAGGTGGGCGTGGCCTGTTTACAGCGGAAGTGAAATAATCATGCTAAACAGGAATGTTAATGTTTTGTATACAGTATGTCACAGTAGTGAGTACACCCCTCACATTTGTGTAAATATTTGATGATATCTTTTCATGTGACAACACTGAAGAAATGACACTTTGCTACAATGTAAAGTAGTGAGTGTACAGCTTGTGTAACAGTGTAAATTTGCTGTCCCCTCAAAATAACTCAACACACAGACATTAATGTCTAAACCACTGGCAACAAAAGTGAGTACACCCCTAAGTGAAAATGTCCAAATTTTGTGAAAATGTCCAAATTGGACCCAATTAACCATTTCCCCTCCCCGGTGTCATGTGACTTGTTAGTGTTACAAGGTCTCAGGTGTGAATGGGGAGCAGGTGTGTAAATTTGGTGTCATCGCTCTCACACTCCCTCATACTGCTCACTGGAAGTCCAACATGGCACTTCATGGCAAAGAACTCTCTGAGGATCTGAAAAAAAGAACATAAAGATGGCCTAGGCTATAAGAAGATTGCCAAGACCCTGACACTGAGCTGCAGCACGGTGGCCAAGACCATACAGCGGTTTAACAGGACAGGTTCCACTCAGAACAGGCCTCGCCATGGTCGACCAAAGAAGTGTCATATCCAGAGGTTGTCTTTGGGAAATAGACGCAAGAGTGCTGCCAGCATTGCTGCAGAGGTTGAAGGGGTGGGGGGTCAGCCTGTCAGTGCTCAGATCATGCGCTGCACAGTGTATCACATCGGTCTGCATGGCTGTCATCCCAGAAGGAAGCCTCTTCTTAAGATGATGCACAAGAAAGCCCGCAAACAGTTTGTTGAAGACAAGCAGACTAAGGACATGGATTACTGGAACCTGTGGTCTGATGAGCCCAAGATAAACTTTTGGCCAATTTGGCCATTTTCACTTAGGGGTGTACTCACTTTTGTTGCCAGCGGTTCAGACATTAATGTCTGTGTGTTGAGTGAGTTATTTTGAGGGGACAGTAAATTTACACTGTTACACAAGCTGTACACTCACTACTTTACATTGTAGCAAAGTGTCACTTCTTCAGTGAAAAGGTATCATCAAATATTTACAAAAATGTGAGCGGTGTACTCACTTTTCTGAGATACTCTAACACCACAGAATTGAATTCTCAATTCTGATTGGTCAGGAGGTCGAATACGTTATCGTTTCCAAAGTAACACTTGTACTTGCACACGTAAACGGATTTTAAAACGTGTGTAGTTATGAATGTCAGTGCTTTGTAACAGTCACAGATTTTCGAAATGTGAAACACTTCAACACACATTGCGCTTTCTCGGTAACACAACAAGCTGCGTTTTTGATTGTTTGTTTTTGTTGTGTTTAATTAACTTGAAGAAAGTGTTTAGCTGCTGTAACAGGCTGCTGTGGCTCAGTCGGTAGAGCGGGTTGTCCACTAATCCACTAATCGTAGGGTTGGTGGTTCGAA
>JAFFST010052425.1:18135-31815 GCA_022414735.1 Noturus placidus
AATTAGCGTATATGTTTTTATATATATATATAAAAATATATAAAAAATATGGTTTTATATATATATATATATAAATTGAAGTGATAGATACAGTGCAGTAGCTGAGGTGTTTGTGAGGAGGCTAACACTTTTCATAACAGTCTTAGCCAAACTAGCTAAACTAACATAACAGGTTGTTATGGATATTGGTTAATTTTATAACTTTTAATTGTAGTATTTTTTTTTTTCTTGTTTTGTTGTTGTTTAGAGTAATATTTTCAACAGACTTTGAGAGAAGGGAATAAGTAGGGAGGGGAGGGGGGGGGTGTAAATCTTTCAGCAGCACGAGTCTGTATTCGCTTCCTGTAGCATTTTTACGGTATTTTCTGAGTCTACCGTAAATCTTAGAATAGCCCGAGCTGGAAAGCGCTACTCTCCGGGCAGAGCTGAAGTCGCGCCAGAGCTGCTGGAGGAGCATCGTGAGGACCGCTAGACCGGCAGAGATGGCGAAGGAGGGAACGGAGACAGCGGGGGAAACCGAGCAGATGATCGAGAAGAATGGAGCTAAAGAGCCGGAGAGCACCGTTAATGCGCCAGATTCAAAGGAAATGCGCGCTGTGCTGCTTTCAGGCTTTGGGGGTCTAAACAAACTCAAAGTGACCAAGAAAGCCATGCCTGAACCCCAAGAAGGAGAAGTCAAAATTCGGGTCAAAGCATGGTACAGCATGTTTAATCATCCTTTCCCCACCTTTCTTCTTCTTCTTTAAAAAAAAACAAATTTTTTAAATATATATATATATATATATGTGTGTGTGTGTGTGTGTGTGTATATGTATATATATATATGTGTGTGTGTGTGTGTATGTATATATATATATATAGATAGATAGATTGTTTATGTTTTAAAATGTGTTTGTGAGACTGAATATGACTGTGTGCTTTATAGCAACATGTTGCTGTAAAACTGTCATAATAAACAGGAGTTTAAGGAGAAATGGAGATGAGAAGAATCATGTAATCATTTCTGAACAGTTGAATCTCTGAATCTTTTTAACAGGCACAAGTGCAAAGATGTTGGACCATGCTGATTCATATGAGCCATTTCAGTTTTAATAGGCTATATTGTTTCCTTTTGGGTATAATGCGCTACAGATATAGAGAGGATAGTTGTGTGTGAGGGATTGCACTGTGGCTGTTAAAGAAGAAAAAAAAACAGAAAGGGAAACTCTGTCATCAGCACCATTTTGTTTGCTCCAGCTTGAAAAAGACAAATCTCTGCGTAATCATTATGTAGGATTGTAATATATGACTTTTTGTGCAGCGGCTTGAATTTCCTCGATCTCATGGTACGTCAAGGCAACATTGATAGTCCTCCAAAAACGCCTCTGGTACCTGGATTTGAATGTTCGGGAATCGTGGAAGCTGTGGGAGAAAATACTAAAGGCTTTGAGGTACGTGACATTATTGTACACTTTTATACACACTCGTACTGTATGTATCTAACTAGAAACCTGTATAGCTAAATATACCTAACGATATAGAGATCTTTCTTTGATAGGAAATGAGAACGTTTATGCTTTTAAACGTTTAAAGTCTTTGCTGAAGCTGATAGGATGTGACGTATACGGTGAAATCTGACTGCAACCCTTACGAGTTCTTTGGCTTGTCTTTCTAACAGAACCATTTTAAGGATCACGGCAGGAGATCTATCAGAGACAGTACCTTATCAGAGGGTTATGTATAGAGGATTTCACATACCCCTTTAGGCAGCTTTAGGAGCTCTTAACTATCCAAAGAACCCTCGAAGAACTGTGTGTGTTGCATATATTGATACAACATGCTACTTTAGATTAGTGCCATTAAATGATCGGCCAATCATTACGATCGTTCAACATCCATGTTTATTCCTTGTAACATCGGTAGCTTATAATGACCAAAGATCTGCACACTGTTAAATATTATTATTGTTTATATTATTGCATGGTGGATGTTGCCTCGCACCTCCTGGTTTGGGGGTTCGAATCCCGCCTCGGCCCTGCATGTGCGGAGCTTTTATGCTCTCCCCGTGCTTCAGGGCTTTCCTCCAGTTTCCTCTCCAGTCCAAAGACGGATGTGTTGTAGGCTGATTGGCTCAGTCAGTAGAGTGGGTTGTCCACTAATCCACTAATCGTAGGGTTGGTGGTTCGAATCCCGGCCCGGGTGATCCCATGCCGAAGTGTCCTTGGGCAAGACACTGAACCCTAAATTGCCCCCGATGGCAAGCTAGCACCTTGCATGCAGCTCTGCTACCATTGGTGTGTGAGTGTGCTCTCATTTGTAAGTGTTCCCTGGTATAGACTCTACGTTCCTCCGGGCCACCCAGTGTTGTATGGAAAATGGATGTATGGATGAAACCACCTAAAAACTACAGTGAATAATGAATACACTCCCTTAAGGGTGCTTGATTCGTCCCTCTTTGAGAACCCCGAAACATTTTATGCAGAGAAGACCTTTTATAATAGATTCGATTTTACCCGGTTATGCAAATGAGATATCATTAACTCATTCCCTCCCATTTTTCTCTGACTTCCGTCTACGTTATTAGATAAGTGTACTTTTTTTGTTTACGATGTGCTTTCAGATCGGCGACCGGGTAATGGCCTTTACAAACTACAACGCTTGGGCCGAGGTGGTGTGCACGCTGCAGGATTGGGTTTATAAGATACCTGATGAGATGACTTTCCCAGAGGCTGCTGCTTTCTCTATGAACTTTGTGGCTGCGTACATGATGCTGTTTGAAGTGGCCAATCTCCGGGAGGGGATGTCTGTATTAATTCACTCAGCAGGGGGAGGAGTGGTAAGCCTTTTAGCCTGGGGTTATGGGTATGAGGACACAGAAACAGCACCAGATGAGGGGGAAAAAACACTTTAATACTAGGATCTTATTATTTTAATATTTTAGGCTTATGACATAATTCTTGGTGGTTATTGGAAAATACTGAAGCACATCCAAGAAAAACGTTTCTATAAGAATATCACTGTTGCAGAGTTTTGTAGTTATTGTGTAAGCAATAAAGAATAAAATGTTTTATTCCTACTATAAAAGCAATTTGGCAACAATGACAGTTTTCCGTGTATCAAAGAATGCCGTCATACTTTTTAATCGACTTTAAGTTACAGTTAAGGATGTAGAACATCCATGAAACAAGTTTTCACTTAAGCTATAACAGCTGTTTCTTCATATTCTCTTGAAGGTAATTAAAAATAATGCTTACACTAGAGACTCCTTCCAAAAAGGTTGAATAAACATCTCACTGAAAATCTCACCACGTCAATGACTATATCTCTTTCATTGTTAAATAATAACACATGTCTATCCAATCAGGATTGAGAAATAAACAGCACTGTGGTATGAGGGTGTTTATTAAATAAAAGTAAAGAAAAAAGCCACATTCATGCAAAATATCAATGAAAGATTTTTTTTTGTAAGAAAAGACACTGTGTGGATGTTGACAGAACTGATGTTTGGACACAGTCCTGCTGTGTCCTGTGTTGTTCTACATGCTCTCAATGCATAATTTAATATCGTTGTGCAGAAAACCAAATCACTTCTGTCAAGGATGTCCTGCATTAGTTGTATGTACATACGAACGCTTAATTAGGGCGGCTGTGGCTCAGTCGGTAGAGCGGGTTGTCCACTAATCGTAGGGTTGGAGGTTCGAATCCCGGCCCGGGTGATCCCATACCGAAGTGTCCTTGGGCAAGACACTGAACCCTAAGTTGCCCCCGATGGCAAGCTAGCACCTTGCATGCAGCTCTGCTACCATTGGTGTGTGAGTGTGTCTCATTTGTAAGTCGCTTTGGATAAAAGCGTCTGATAAATGTAAATGTAATTAAATCATACCAGCGTCGTCATTTTCAATATTGCACACGCCGATTTTCTCGTGTTGTATTATTTCCAATTTGCCCCAGTGACGGTTTTAATGCCGAAGCCCTCTCCTGTTTATTTATGTATGTTTCGTTTTCAGGGTCAAGCTGTTGCTCAGCTCTGTGCCACCGTCCCCAGCGTCACAGTGTTCGGCACGGCCTCTCCCTTCAAACACGAAGCCATTCGCCACTCCGTCACGCACCTGTTCGACAGAAACCTCGACTATGTAGCAGAAGTTCGAAAGTAAGCAGACCGCCGTCTATGCTTGTACGTTGTGTGGACCGATTTTAAACCAAAGATGATTTGTGGCCCATTTTAATGTGTGTTCTCCAATTCGACGTTTTTTCCCAAGAATTTGGTGGCGTATAGGTACGTTAAAGATGCGACGTGAGCCAAAAGATGGTGCTCTTAAAAAAGAATGGAGTGTGTGAATGATCAGGATATGATAATGTGAGTCACGCTCGGAGGACAGCGCTGGTCTGAGGAGGCAGACGTTTACCTACTCTGGATCTGTGTGGCTGCCGTCCCCATGGCAACACTCCGCTCGTCTGTAGTGCTTTAATAGAAGGAGCGGCACCAGAACACTCTTTCAAACACACACACACACATACACACACACAGGTCTTGAGCTCTTGCCCCACAGTGGACTTTCCCTAGATAATACTTAACGTAATTTCAGATTGCAGAAGAATAACGTCATGTTGGCCAGATTTCCTTCTGAATCGTCTTACTTCGCATATTGGCAGCAATTCAACAAAACTGTTCATTTCAGATCTGCCAAACACACAGCAAGCATAGAGCGATTCAGTTGTAATGTAACATTAGCGCTCCATCCAATCAATATGAACACTCTGAGATCCACGCTCAGCTTCACGTGCTGATTGATCTCGCTCGAATCAAGCCCTTGTGCACATTCGAGTGCTAATAAACCGAAGTAAAACGAGTAGGAGAGCGGAGATTAATACTCCTTTCATCTCCGTAGCCCCACATTCCTTTCAGGATCAGGAGAAAAGCAAAATTAAATTGCTCTTTCAGGTCGGTCCTTATAATAGGTGAGACTCTGGGCATCACAAGGCCACAATGCAGGCGGTCCGAGCCAGAACGGCCAAAAAAGGCCTTGGGACCACTTCATCTTAATGACATGGATCTCATGCCTTTCAGCTTGTCTTGTTTATCGGACTCACCGTTCAAAACTGTTCGGTCTTGATCATGCCTCATGTTTAGTCATTAGTCAGTAGTTTTCCATGGGAGATTGCTGCAGACTGAAACCCAAACTATGTAGAAGTGTAATTAATAGAAGACCAACATCATTTAGGATAAAGTTAAACATGCGTTGACTCTATTGTTTTCAGATGTATTTATTTTTTCATTTATACTCATACTAATACCGATACAAGTTACCGAGTGTTAATCACGGACATGTTGTTTAGCTCTGGTCATATTAGTTTGGTGCGGTTGGATGTGCTGACATTTAAACAGCATCTTCAATTAGAGAGAGCATTATCAGGGAGCGCAATGAGTCGATGAGTCATGAATCGTGCCTCAACGCGTAACGTGTAGACTCTGGAGAGCAATGGAAAAAAGATGTGCATGTGTCTAGGTGCTCAGTGCTCGCAGAAGTGAAGCGCTTTCTATCTTGCGCGACAGTTTCTCTGGACACTCGCTTCACTTCTCCTGCTCGCGGATATTTTTTAACGACGACGCTCGCTGATGCTGCTGTAGTTCGTCCTCTGGATATTTGTGTTTGTTTATTAGCATAACTGAGTATTCTGGTTTCACATTACATGGTGGTGTCGAACGTTGGTGTTGCGACATTTTAGCACAGATTTTATGGAAAAATGAGCACGATATATCAGGATGCATTCCTTGTTAAAATGATTGACTAAACCGGAGGTCTTCAACAGGGAATCCGCGACCCCTAGAGGGTCCGTGGAGGTACTGCATGGGGGTCGCGAAAGTTTTGGTACCAGTTTGATATAACACAATTTCATAGAATATATATAATTATGGGGTCCCCGATCCATCTCGCCATCAGTTTGGGGGTCCTTGGCCTGGAAAACGTTGAAGACCCCTGGACTAAACAGTATCGATAATCCCTTTCTCTCGCTTAGGATCTCCCCTGAAGGAGTGGACATTGTTCTCGATTGTCTGTGTGGTGAGAACACGGGGAAAGGTTTGAGTCTCCTGAAGCCCCTCGGCACATACATCCTTTACGGTTGGTATTTTCAGTAAATCGGAAATGCGTTTAAGTGCAAATGTTTTCGTCCTCCATGGTTATTGAGTGGAAGAAATGAAATGAAATATATAGGGGGCATGGAGGGTGATTAAAAATGGAAATGTGTGTGTATCCTGCAACAAGACTAACAATCCAAAATGTAAAGCAAATTCACTGAAAGCATAGTTTGAAAAGAACCAAAAGCCAAACAGTTAGCTTTGCTGTAAGCTTCTGGCTCATTGGAACTGATCTGAAGGCAGAGTTATAAGAACTATGCCAGCAAGGGTGGCAAAATATTTGCCAATAATTGGCTGAGGATCCAAAATCTGCTCAGTCGTTATGAAAGAAAATTATTTGGCGAATATGTATTTCATGTTCAGAATGGGAAATGCGCATTTTTGAACCCATATCAATTCAATTCAATTCAATTTTATTTGTATAGCGCTTTTTACAATAGATATTGTCTCAGAGCAGCTTTACAGGAATATAAACACAGTACACACACAGTAAAGGTGAGAAATTATCCCAACTGAGCAAGACACTGAGTGGCGACAATGGCAAGGAAAAACTCCCTAAGATGTTTAAGAGGAAGAAACCTTGAGAGGAACCAGACTCAGAAGGGAACCCGTCCTCATCTGGGTCACAACAGATATTATTAAAGAGATAATTATTGATCTATATGTAATATGTTTGGCTTTGAAAAGCCTTTGTCCCAGCAGTCTGGATTTGGAGTAGATGAGAGCTCCATCCAGAAGTAGGACCTCCGAGACCGATCATGCAGGTCCGGAGAGCAGAAAGGACCAGGATCTCCAACATCCCCATCAACTCATGTGTATCACTATGATTCATTTTTAAAAACTAATAATTTAATATTCATGTCAATCAAAACTTTCCACTTTTGTTACTTGTACTAGTGAAATCGAACCCACTAAAAATCTCACTGCAAGATTTTTTATTTTCTCCTAAGGGTGGGAAAACCTTTGCAATCCACTGTGTCATATTTTTTTTTGATCCTGGAAAAAGAAAAAGAGTTAAAAATGACATCATCTACCATTTGACAAATATAGATCCAATTGCAACGGATATTCTTTATTAACCGATGATAAAAAGAAAAACAGACTTTGTCAGTTTACTTCTGGACATATTAAAGCATCCATTATCCGTGTGTGTGGTCCAGTAATGATGATTTATAATAGAAACGCTTAAGGTGTTAAGGTTCATGCATAAGGGAAGAAAAAAAAAAAACAAATAAAAGGATTAATGGTTAAGACCTCCTGCTGGTCTGAATTTCTAACCCTTCGGCTCTGGTTTGAAGCAAACTACATGCAGCATATAAGGACAAAATGATAGTTAATTAACGTAATGTTAGTAGTTAATAATGAATAATCCCTGAATTTTATGTTGTAGCATGGACCTTTTAATTGGCGAGGAAGCTGTCAGGTCTGACAAACACATATCGCTGCATCACAAATGAATTCATTATGCTGTACGTTTACGTGGACAGCGGTAATCTAATTATTGAGCTTATTCTGAATAAGACAATATTCTGATTAAGGTGTTTACATGAGTCACTTTTAGACTATTCCTTTCATGTTCCCGTTTTACATGTTATAGAACATAGATCGATTAACGGCACACGTCATTACGTCACCGCGCCACGTCGTCCGACGTTCCCTGTAGAATTTCACGTATCGACATACAGGTCGTCTTCGTTATGGAACCGTATACAGTTTTGGGTGTTTCATTTGTAATTTTACGAAAACTATAAGTGAAGTTAATTATTTGTCATGCTGTACGTTGAAGCCATGGGCCGCGTCCCAAACCGCGCACTTAACGTCTATGTAGTAGGTGAAATACATGTATTTTAGCTGCTATATAGTAGGTTTCGGATGCAGACGTGCTCTCTTGTTTGCCGTTAAACAGTTGAGCGCTGCCGTGTGTGTCTACGTGTCCTGTCGCGAATTGCGGTGAGAACTCACACAACGTTAATAATGTGATTAAGGTGTGTGCATGTTTGTGATACACCTCGATAATGCGATTAAAACAAGAATACTTCACACGCCTTAATTCGATTTGTGTTTACTTCGAGTATGACTTTAGTCGGATTAAGATCATCAATAATCACTGTTTACATGCTAGTTTCTTAATCAGAGTATCGTCTTAATCGGGTTAATATCGGATTATTGTTCTCCATGTAAACGTACTGATTGTGACATCTGAGACAAGTCCATTAATGCAAAACAGTATATCTGTTATTTGCCCAAAGCAGGAGTTTTATCGAAAGCTATAACTTTGTGATTTACTTCACTTGTACTTGTAGGTTCTTCAAACATGGTGACAGGCGAGACGAAAAGTTTCTTCACCTTCGCCAAATCTGTAAGTGCTACCCGGACTGTCGTTTATTCCTCGATCAGTCGATTTAAACACCATCCTTTTTTCCCCCTGACACAACTTAACTTCTCATCAAATGCCAATTTGTGTCTTCATCTCCAGTGGTGGCAGGTGGAGAAAGTGAACCCCATCAAACTGTACGAAGAAAACAAAGTCATGGCTGGATTTTCGCTGCTCAGCCTTCTCTTTAAGCAGGGCGGCTGCAGCCGAGTGAAGGCCGCCGTCAACAGTCTGCTTTCACTCTATAGTGAAAACAAGATCAAACCTTTAGTGGATTCTCTCTGGGCTCTTGAGGAGGTAAGCAGACGAATGGAATGATGTTAACGTGGCTGGAAATCATCAAGGTCAAGATAACAGACTCAAGATAACAGACTGTTTGTTCTAAATCTGCAGCATGATTTAGTATCTCATGGATTCATTATTAACTTTTGAGGAAGGGATCTATAGAAGAATAGGATATATAGAATCCATCCATCCATCTTCAACCGCTTACTCCTTTTCAGGGTCACGGGGAACCTGGAGCCTATCCCAGGAGGCATCGGGCACAAGGCGGGGTACACCCTGGACAGTTCCAGTGATATATAGAATATATAAGAATATATATATATAGTGTATATAGTAAAAATATTACATGCTAAATAATAGCATATAATAGGATATAAAAATAACATAAGGCGAGTGGTGACAGCGGTTACCTTTTAATACTTAACCGTTAATGATTCTTTTATGGCTATAAAAGAAGTTGTTATATTTTTATTACGGTTTTTGATTAGCACCACATACTCTGAACAGATGAGACACCATGTGCTTTGAATTTGACGTGAGGACACTCAACACTTACTTCTCTGTCCATTCATTTTTAGAAAAATGTACTGTTTGACACCGACCAGCTATAACATAAAACCAAATGGCTAATATTGTGTAGGTCCCCCTTATGCCACCAGAAAAGCTCTGACCTGTCGAGGCAATAGACGCTACAAGACCTGTGAAGGTGTGCTGTGGTATCTGGGACCAAGACGTTAGCGGCATGTCCTGTAAGTTGTGAGGTGGGGCCTCCATGGATTAGACTTGTTGGTCCAGGACATCCCATAAATGCTCGATTGTTTTGAGATCTGGGGAATTTGGAGGTCAGGTCAACGCCTTGAACTCTTTGTCACGTTCATCAAATCGTTCCTGAATAATTTTTGCAGTGAGGCAGGGCGCATTATCCGACTGAAAGTGGACAGTGAGATTAGGGAATACCAGTGCCATGAAGGGTTGTATACCTTCTTCCATTGCGTCCTGGTCCCTTCTGTGGCTACGCAGCCCCATACATGGGCCATGGCCGCCCATGACCCTCTCGCCGGTTCACCAGTTGTCCTTCCTTGGAAAACTTTTGGTAGCTACTAACCACTGCATACCAGGAACACCCCACAAGACCTGCCATTTTGGAGATGCTCTGACCCAGTTGTCTAGCCATCACAATTTGGCCCTCGTCAATGTTGCTCAGATCCTCACGCTACACTTGCCCAATTCTCCTACTTCAAAAACATCAGGTTCAATAACTGACTGTTCAGTTGCTGCCTAATATATCCCACCCCTTGACAGGTGCCACTGTCGCAAGATAATCAATTATTCACTTCACTTGTAAGTGGTTTTAATGTTATGTCTGATCTTTGTAGTCGTTAACTTTTAATCACAAGTTTTCTCCCTAATTTGGTCTTGGCCAGTTCCCATACTTTTTTTTTTTTTGTCTGAATGCCCACTCCTGTGACTTTTTTTGGATCCCAATCTCAATGAACTCCGTGAAATCCAGCAGCTTTAATCTTAAAAAAGAAATCACCACAAAAAAAAAAAAAAACGAGGTGTGGAAAACTAACTAAAGTCCATTCGCTTTGTTTCATCACCACGAGTCTGAAATGCATTGCTTTATCATAGTGGACATGTTCTTTTGTCTTCCTCCAGCTGTCAATAAGAGTACTGCTTCCAAGCCTGCTGTCAGTCAAAGTTTCCCCAAAGCACAAAGGTAGTCAGGGGAAATGTGGGCAGCGGTGGTATTTTAACAGGAAGTGGCATGCTAAGCGTCATGTGTTCAGCAGTGCAATCAGGAGTTGTCAGTAAGAGCTCCGGATCGAATGACAGGTGTACTTTCCAGCCCTTTTTTTTTTATAGATCCGGTTGTGTGTTGTTTTTTTCCCCCCTGCCTACGCAGCCAGACGCTCCTCCATCACTTTTGATTAAGATTAACAGACCTGCACATGTTGTGGAACCAGCGATGATTTAAAGGACTGGCTGTCATTTGCGGTTTCTTCCATTCTGCTGTTTGTATGATTGATTGATCTTTTATCTTGGTAAGAAATATCATTAGGTCATAATCCCCAGCCCATTTATTTATTTATTTTACTGGCATGTCAGATCTAGTTTCTTTTCTCCTTCTTATCATTTGTTCTGTGGAGTTGCAGCTTTACGTCATGCTCACACACACGTACGTCCTTATGCTCGTTACGGTTTCCCCACATCCAGCTGGATACAGCGTTGATATCTCACAGCTCTATTGCATCAATGTGTGTGTGAGTGTGGACGGCGTGTGTGCTGGAAAAACAAACACGCATTAGGATTCTTTGTTTTTGTGCCATTTTACGCCAAGTTCCTGCCAACGCAGGCTTCAGTGTGTCATTTCTCTTATGTTTATGTTTGCATTTCAGAAGAGCCTCTTACGGCTGCTAGGTGAGCGGTAACAGCTGTAACGGTTGTGTGTGTGAGCAAAATTAAATGATGAGCTGAATTGATAATATTTCATCGCAATTATTAGCTTTGCTATTTTTGGGACGTTCACCGGTACTCAATGTAATCTCCCACTTTACCTTGAGCTGCATACAGTCAAGTCACAAGAGCAGCTCAAATACTTGATTTCCTGATTCCAGAGCCAAAGCAAAGGATGGACTTTTAGATTCTACTTTTAAAGCCTTCACATAGTTAAAAACTCTTCTACTATTGTCATGGCGGTTCGCCGTGCACCTCCAGGGTGCATCTCTAAATTATCCATAGTGTTAATGGGTGTGTGCTCTACGATGGGTTTGTATCCCCTTCCAGGGCGTCCCCCGCGTTGTACCCTAAGTCCCCTGGGATATGTTCCAGGACCCACGACCCTATATAGGATAAGCTACCTCAACACTCTCCTGAAGGCTTACGTTCCCTCACGCAATCTGAGATGGGTTGACAACCTACGCTTAGTAGTTCCTATTCAGTGTGGCTCAAGGTCCTTTTCCAGAACCTTCTCACTAACTGTCATTAGGTGGTGGAATGAACTTCCAACCTCAATCCAGACCGCAGAATCTATCACTATCTTCAAAAAACAGCTAAAGATCCACCTCTTCCGTGAGCATGTAGCTAACCCCACATTATCCTTAATGAATATTGAAATAAATACATTTCCTCTGGTTCTTTACCTCTACTCTGTACACTTTTCTAGAACTCAATTATAAATGTTGCATGGAAATACACGCTGTGCTTGTATTTCCTCATTTGTACATTGCTTTGGATAAAAGCGTCTGCTAAATGAATAAATGTGGATGTCTTCGGTACAGAAAATGCATGGATGGACTTCTATTGAGTTATCTTTTGAATACAACTATCGGAAGCTCGTGACATGACCTGGTCTTTAGGACCAGAAAGTCCCTTCTCTTAAATTGTTCCATGATCCAAGAGTTCATTGGTGCTAGGTTCCTAAAGTTCTATTCCTTTTTCGAAACGTGTATACCGCTGCTTTCACAAGTCAAAGAAATAACCTTCTTCGTCCCTATTGTAGGCATGGAGACTCTTTGAAACGAGGGTTCCTTAAGGGTTCTTCTGGTGGTTCTAAAGAAGTTTTACTTGCAAGCTTTTCTGAAAGGGTGAACCCATGGAAACCTCAATGGCAGACTATATGACATTTATAAGGGTTCCCAAGAAAGAGCAACACTTCAGCTGCACCACAGACTGTAGCTAATAATGATGACAATAACAACGTTGGACTATATCATTCATTTTCATATGGGATGAGATTAGAGTAGTGTGTGCCCAGTGTAATTCTAAATATCTCCTTGTTACGCACAACAGACAAAACTATGGGCCTAATCACATGACTGTGACGACGCCTTCCCCTGAGAGTGTGATCTCACTGCTGTTCCTGTTAGCAGAAAGTGAGAGAGGAAGAGAGAAGGAAAGACAGTTTTATTTGAGGGAAGCAGATAGCATAATGGAGAAGAGAAGGGGGAAATAAGAATGTCGCCTAAGCTGGCATTCCAAGTAGAGACAGTAATATGCTCACCAGGAGAGCCTGCGATCTCATTACCTATGCTTTCTTTTTTCCCCTCCCTGTGGGGTGAAGGAAGATGTCTATCTGGACGCTCAATGGAACATTAGGATCTCCGTGAACCTTTTTCTATGCTGTAGTGCAATATCTCTGCAAATGATGCCTTCTCATATGCATCTTCGAGGGCTTTAAAAGGGATTGTGTTCTCATGCGTACACATTTGCAATAAGTTCCATGCCTTAATCGCGTATGCAAGGAATTGTCTGCAATTGTGTGCTGCATTAAATGTTCTATATACAAACCGTGACCTCAGCAGGTGTTTGCATTCATTTCAATTTGGCACTGATCCTTTTTTCGCAGGGTCAAATTTCTCAGAAGCATGTGATTCAGCTTGGCACGATCCTGCTGTGAAGCTCCACGTCAGCGACAGCTACGTGGCCGTGCTTTTAGCAACCACATCAGTTGCCATGCTAACCTGGGAGCTGCTCTGATGACTGAGTCTGGTGACCCAGTATAATGAGCACTGCGCAGCCAGTATTTGTCTGACAGTCAGAGATTTCGATCAACTCTGAGCTATTGAGATCTGCGAACGTGTCTAAAATCGACTCGAAGTGATGTTTTAGTTCGTTAGTTGATTCATCTACATCAGGGGTGGGCAATTATTCTGTCCATGGGGCGACATGAGAAACAGAAAATATTGTCAAGGGCCGAACCAAAAGGCTGAACTCAATTCTGCATAATATTAATTGTATTTCTTTATAAAAAGCAGTCAATAGCACTGTTTTAGCAAGCTGGTAAGCTTGGTAAGAGTTTATGTTATAAACGGGCGGCTATGGCTCAGTCGGTAGAGCGGGTTGTCCACTAATCCACTAATCGTGGGGTTGGTGGTTCGAATCCCGGCCCGGGTGATCCCAT
>JAFFST010052425.1:34714-50822 GCA_022414735.1 Noturus placidus
GGTGTACCCCGCCTTGTGCCCGATGCCTCCTGGGATAGGCTCCAGGTTCCCCCGTGACCCTGAAAAGGAGTAAGTGGTTGAAGATGGATGGATGTTTATTTTGTAATTTCCGATTAACCTTCCGCGGGCCGGTCAGAGTCAACCAAAGGGCCGTATGTGGCCCGTGGGCCGTACAATGCCCAGGTCTGAGTTACATGAATCTTAGTCTTAATGATTAGCACGAGGCACAGTTAAAGTCATTCTTTCTTGTGTTCACAGGAAATTCTCAAGAATATTGTCAGTATGATTGATGTGACATCAGATTGGGGTTTAGTCTGATCGTGGCTTGGTTGTTGGTGCCAGATGGGCTGGCTTGAATATTTCAGAAACTGCTTATCTCCTGGCATTTTCACACACAACAGTATATACAGAAAATGGTGGGAAGAATAAAACAACAACAACAAAAAACGTTGATGAGGAGAATAGCCAATCTGGTTCGAGCTCCCATGAAGGCTACTTTTAACTCCAAATAATCTCTCTTTACATCTGTGGTGAGCAGAAAAGCATCTCAAAACGCATAATTTAATTTAATTTAATTAATTTATCAATTTGTATAGCGCTTTTTTACAATGGTACATTGTCTCAAAGCAGCTTTACAGAAATATCATTTTTACATTTACAAGCGACTTCCAAATGAGACACACTCACACACCAATGGTAGCAGAGCTGCATGCAAGGTGCTAGCTTGCCATCGGGGGCAACTTAGGGTTCAGTGTCTTGCCCAAGGACACTTCGGCATGGGATCACCCGGGCCGGGATTCCAACCACCAACCCTACGATTAGTGGATTAGTGGACAACCCGCTCTACCGACTGAGCCACAGCCGCCCAAAACATAACATAACAGTGCTTCATTTGCTTATACCCCAGCAACATTTACACTTCGTATTTATTAAAGAATGGCCGGTTACACTTTTTAACCATTTACAGCTACATATAATGCTATGGGATGCTATCCTTGAGACAAGGTACTTCCTGCTATCACTTATGTTACACGAGCTCTAACCAGTTGTTCTGTCACCAACCGATCTTTCTTTCTGTCTGTCTTGGAGGTTAATAAGACAAGAAGCACATCAGTGTAAAACATTTCATGTGGTTAACCTTAGAAGCGCAAGTTCACCTGCTGATTTAAAAATGTTAGCTAACTCGGGCAGCTGTGGATCAGTTGGTAGAGCTGGTTGTCCACTAATCGTAGGGTTGGCGGTTTGATTCCCGGCCCATGTGACTCCACATGCCGAAGTGTCCTTGGGCAAGACGCTGAACCCCAAGTTGCCCCCGATGGTAAGTCAGAGCCTTGCATGTCAGCTCTGCTACCATTGGTGTGTGTGTGTGTGTGTGTGTGTGTGTGTGTGTGTGTGTGTGAATGTGTGTGAATGGGTGAATGAGACACAGTGTAAAGCGTTTTTGGAAAAAGCGCTATATAAGTGCGCCATTTACCATTTAACTCAACTTGAAAACTTAGTAAACTTGAGTTCAATATCTAAAACGTGTCGTGACAGTTTGAGAAAAGAACTAAGTTCACATAACTTAACGGGGCTCTCATGTATTACAGTGATCTTGTGTCCAGTGTCTGAAAGCATTACGCTACAGCCTTACCTCTGACTGTTACAAAGTGCTGACACTGGAGACTCCTTCCAAAAATGCCAAGTAAACAGCTCTACAAATCTCTCTGAAGGAGCCGATACTTTAGAAACGCTAACGCATTCAAGTGAGCTCGTTAATATAAAATTGATATTCCTTGAGACTGGAATTATTGTCTTGTCTGAGCTGCTTTTATAGAAAATGAATAAACACCTCCTGACCAATCAGAATCGAGCAGTAAACAGTGTGTAATATAAGATGTGACATGGTGTGGTGAATTCAAACACTGACAGTATTATTAGTCTTTTCTTCTAGTAGTACAGGAAATCTTAATGTACTGTAGGTGCGTCTTTTTTTCCAGCTATAATTATACCTCGATCCAAAATGGCTGCATATTATTTGTTCAGATGTTTCCCCATGCCTCATCACACTTGTAATTAACACCAGGTTTAGGTGTGACCCCTGACTGAACTTTTGTATGTACGTATAATTGCTGCCATCGTCAACACAACCCCATGCCATGCTGCCTTAACCAGCGGTACATGGCTTGTCCAGCTCGGCCTGTTATTACAGTGGAAAATGCATTAGTGACTTGTCGAATAAATTGTTGCTTACGCCGTTCGTTCAGTCGATGCGTTCGTTTTTGATTTTCCCTTACTGACATTTTCTCACGCTTCCGCTTATTACGTGTAACAAAATCAGTCCCATCTAAGATCCATACAATTCAATTAGGTCTCTATTGCTTTTCCGTCTAATTGAATTACTCAGGCCGTCATACGTTATCCGCCATGGAACAAAACTTGTCAAGGGTGAAATGACTAGTGAGATTTCGAATAGTGTGTAACTATGGTGAGGATGGCGAGCCATTTTTCTCGGATTATAAAGCGGTGGGTTGTTTGTGAAAGGAGCACCCGGTGGAACTGAACAAGAGGAATCTGACCTTATGTAACACTGCAGAGATTTTATTATCTGTGGAAGCTTATTTCCTGAACCTGTGTAGGCTGAATCTTAAATAAAGGATAGTTTTGATTGTTTTTTTTTTTTTTTTTTTTTTTTTAATTATTGCATGAACAGAGCGGTAACCTCAATTCAGTTTGATTTAACAATAGAAATTGTCAGAGATCCGGATATAGAGTTCGATTTTCCAATGAACATGCCAAATGCAGTTAACAAATGCAAGAAAAAAGGAAAACCCTTGAGAGGAAGCACACTCAAATGGACTCCTAAGAGTCTTGGGACAGTCTTTATGATAACCGGCGGCTGTGGCGCAGGTGGTAGAGCGGGTTGTCCACTAATCGTAGGGTTGGCGGTTCGATTCCCGGCCCACGTGACTCCACATGCCGAAGTGTCCTTGGGCAAGACACTGAACCCCAAGTTGCTCCTGATGGCAAGTTAGCGCCTTGCATGTCAGCTCTGCTACCATTGGTGTGTGTGTGAATGGGTTAAATGAGAACCCGTGTAAAGCGCTTTGGATAAAAGCGCTCTATTAAGTGCGCCATTTACCATTTTACCATTTAGCTCACAGATTTAGGAACAAATCTACATTATCCGGGTGAAATGATCCACTAAAACATCTTCACGTTCTCTTTTGATTCATTTACTTATGAGTGAGGCAACCAGAGAATTGATGGACAAGGCTTGAATTCCAGAAAGGTCATGTTCAGGTCATGGGTGGGGCTCTGAAAGAGTTTTTATTGGCAAAAGAGCTCTCGGAATTCTTTCTAAAACACTTTATAAATAATTCGAATGGACTATCTGAGAGGAAATAGTTCCAATAAATACTCCAACATTGGAGGATAAAACATCAATCGCAGAATCAGTTTTCTCTCAGCGTTAAGTCATGTACTGTTTTAGGTTAACGTGGTACAGTCCCTTCCGAAACTATTGGAACGGCAGGGTCAGTTTTATTTATTTATTTTTTGCTGTAGACTGCGTTTGAGATCAAAAGATGAATATGAGAAGAGAGTTAAGGATTTTGGCTTTTATTTCCTTGTATGTATTATATGTAGATGTGTTCAACAACATAGAACATAGCACATTTAGTATCAAACCACCCAATTTGTAGGCGAGCACAAATTCTGGAACATGTAACTGACTGACAGGTGTTTCTGGTTACCCAGGTGTTAGATTGATTGTTTAACCAATAAATAGTTCTGAACATCTATCTGCTCTTGGTTTTAGCTTTAATTTTCACCAGTGAAGACTGCATTTGTTTGAGAAAGAAAGGATCTGCTCATGATCCAGACCATACAAGCTCATCTGTGAAACATGGTGGAGGTAGTGTCATGGCTTGGGCTTGCATGGGTGCTTCTGGAACATTCTCACTAATCTTTACGGATGATGAAACTCGTGATGGTAGAAGAAACGATTCTATGTTTTCTGTTGTTCAATACCAGGAAATAAAATAAATCCTAATCTCTTGTGTCATACCCATCTTTTGATCTCAAACCGAAATGTCTTTGTTGTATAGCACAAACAAATGACTTGGCCTTACCTTTCCAATAGTTTCAGAGAGGACTGTATGTTGTATTTTAAGCTTGGGGAAGGTACGGGTTGTATGTTGGGTGCTGTGTTTCCAATTCTTTTCAGGTGAAAGTAGCTGAAGCATGTTCAAAACTCAAAAAGTTGCTAGAAGTCTCTAAATGACGCCATACGAAGAAGCATTTCTGAATACAAAGAATTGTTGTATTGGAATAGAAAGCAATAGATTCGAACATTTTTCTTATAGAAAAGAGTAGTCATTGGTCATGGTCATCAAGTAACACTGGAACAACAAATCATTGCACTTATTAATTAAAACAAATATTAATTTGTATGCTATTTTTGCTCTAAGCCTGACATGGAATAAAAATCGACCAACTCTTTAGGAGGTTCTGGGGACTTTCCTTAGTAAATATTTTTAGCCTTTTTAGTCATTCATCCATCAAATGTTTGATTTATGAATATTTAATGTTAATAAAATAGGAATTTTGCTCAGGATCTATTATGCTAAGAATGTGCTGGTTTCATTTAAATGCAGATCAGGGCAATCCTTCATGACCATGCAGTAAGGTTAGGTGAAATATGTTCCCAGCTTGATTGTGAGAACGAAAGGACTTGACGCAAGCTGAAGTTGGTTAGGAATTTGAAATGTATGAACTGTTGAAAAAATGATTGTTTTCGGCCAGATATAAGAACCAAAAGCGATCAAAAGACAAGCTCAAATAACAATCGGCCTTCTTTTACGCCGGTAGCTCACAGCCTTTTGTTAGATTGTGCATGATGGTCTTTGGTTTTTGATTACGTCACTGTGAGAGTTGCAGCTGGGGAAAAAAACAGGCAGCTGCTTGCAGGAGAAACTTTGACCTCAGCATCTGAGTCATCACCACCTCCATTCCCGCCAGCATGAACAGACTCAAATAAATAAGGCTTCACTCCTGGGGCAAAAACGCTTATCTTCATGCACCAAAATGAGTTCTGAGAGTCTCTGGAACATCCAGTTTTCATAAGCCAATCAAATTGCGATGGATAAAACCAAAAACTGCACCTGCCCAAATAGTGAGTAAGTCAGATCATTTGGTTCAGCTCACCCATGAGTCGACACTTTCGACTCCCGAATGGCTCATTGAATTTGTTTTTCCCAACAACCGGACAAAGTTTACAATATTTACGATAGCAGTGGTTGGTCTTCTTTGCCTTTTCAATGGCTGAAATTGGTGCATTAAGTCTTACTCTATATCCAAAATAACATGCAACACATTAAACAAAAAAATTTAATTCAATTCCATTAAATTAAACAATTAGTTTAGTGGTTAGCACGTCCGCCTCACACCTCCAGGGTCCAGGGTTCAAGTCCCGCCAGGGCCATGTGTGTGCGGAGTTTGCATGTTCTCCCTGTGCGTCGGGGGTTTCCTCCGGGTACTCCAGTTTCCTCCCCCAGTCCAAAGACATGCATGGTAGACTGATGGGCGTGTCTAAAGTGTCCGTAGTGTATGAATGGGTGTGTGATTGTGTGCCCTGCGATGGACTGGCACCCTGTCCAGGGTGTACCCCGCCTTGTCCCCGATGCTCCCTGGGATAGTATCCAGGTTCCCCGTGACCCTGAAAAGGAGTATGCGGTTGAAGATGGATGGATGGATCAATTAAACAAAAAAACAAACATCATCGGCTACATAGCATCAGTCCAACAAGTTTCGAAGGCATTTCAAGAGCAGCAAGGCAGTCATTTACAGTATGTAGGGACTAAATTGTTTAATACTGTTCTTATTAGAAGTCCTTGAGATGTAATTTAGAGTTTTGGACAATGCCCTGTGTTTGAAAAAAGGTGCTGTGGAACTGTTAAATAGCTATCTATTGCTAGTTAAGCTAGCTAGATGCGCAGAACACATATTCACATACTACAAATACATTTAACATCCTCACGCCCTTTCTGTTAATATAAGTTATTAGCTTTGATAATATTCGACGCTAGTTTGCGAACACAGCAGATGCGAGTATTGTACCGTATTTTCCGCACTATAAGGCGCACCTAAAAAACGCAAATTATCTCAAAAGCCGACAGTGCGCCTTATAATCCGGTGCGCCTTATATATGGACCAATATTGAGCCACAACAGGTCTCGCAACTACAGTAAGCAGCCGCCGACTTCATTTTCTTCCACGCGCGGTGCATGTTGGATATACAGTGATCCCTCATTTTTCGCGGGGGTTACGTTCCAAAAAGGACCCGCGATAGGTGAAATCCGCAAAGTAGAAACCTTTATTTTTTTTACAATTATTATATAATGAAATACAGTAAACCCTCGCTATATCGCGGTTCACCTTTCGCGGTCTCGCTGCTTCGCGGATTTGCATCGCGCATTGTGTTCTGCATTCTGATTGGCTAAAAAATCTCTCCGCTTCTTCTCTACCTGTGTGTCAATAACGTTGCGGTTTAAACACGTCCGTAAAACAGCTTGCCAAATTTAAGTTTGCAAATTCTCTTACAATTTCAAGTTTCTCTAAATGCCCAGAATGTCGAAAACACACACCTGCACCGCGGGCTTTAGAAGAAAAAAACGCTGCAGCGCGGAGTCAGCATGTAGCGGCTCAGTCAGGGTGCAGAGGCTCAGTCAGGGTGCAGAGGCTCAGTCAGCGTGCAGCGGCTCAGTGGGTGTCCATGGTGTCCACATACTCGTGTCCTGAGTTCCCTGGGATCGGCTCCACGCTCGCCGCAACCCTGTGTAGGATGAGCGGTATGGAAATTGGATGGATAATAATAATAAAACATTTTATTTTATAGAGCGCCTTTAAAAGCAGCTTCTGTACACAAAATAAGCAGTACACCGAAAAAATTTTAATGATAAAAGTTAATAATAATAATAAAAGTAGACGTCAGCAGTCAAATGCAAGTTTAAAAAAGTAAGTTTTAAGCTTTAAAATGTCTGAGTTTGAGTATGTTCGAGAGGAGTGGATGGCAAGAATTTTGATGACGAATTTAATAAAAGCACTCAATGTGATTTGATTCTCTTTTAAAAGAATTCTATTATCATCTTGTCTTTAATGACAGAGGTTCTTAATGTAAATTTGCGTTCTCCATTCATTTGGAATCTAGCCACCGGCTCTGTAAGGTTATCCCAGTGAGCGTGCTGCTCATCGATAAACAGCCAAGAGGAGTCGGAAGATGGTTCATGATGATGCGTCTTGCAAAATATTAACGATCGTGCAAGCTGTCGGAAAGCCTGGAACAGGCTGGTACCGCTCAGCAGGAAGCATGTTAATGCACAGTCTCTCCGTTCCTCAGGTTTGAACACAGATTGGCCGGAAGCAGTTTCTTGGTTACCGAATGTACTGAGTTGAATCCAAAGGCCGACCATTTAACTGCAATGAGCGTGCACATTTTTGTTAATGCACGTATGCATAAAACGATACATATCATGTATCCTTTAGGTGAAAATGTCAATACTGAAGACTTTTATTACAGTCATTGCAGTGGTGCTCAGGTTTCTGCTGGCTTGAGTGTGCAGCGGTGAAAGATTAGAGAAGGATCAAATAACACTGACTCTTTACTAAACCATGCTGAGCTTCTTTTTGTACAAGCTGACAATTTATACCGAGAGAAGAGTTCCTGAGTGGCGCATTGGAAATCAAGGTTAATACGATAACACCTCTGGGGTTGGAGGTTTGAATCCCACCACCCCGCCCTGTGTGCGCAGTTTGCTTCTGGGGTTTCCTCCGCCATTCAAAACACATGCGCAGTAGGCTGATTGGCATTTTCAAATTATCCGTAGTGTATCGTTCTCCAATGTCTTGAGAGGTTGCCGGAGAGGAGTAAAAGAATAATGGTGTAGGGAGTGATGGTCTGTCCCCTGTCCCAGAAACACAGACAACGACTTTACAGTTTAGTTCTTATTGACGGTCATACGAAATATAACAAAGGCCCAAATAGTACCTCAGAAAGGAAGTGAGTAACTTCAGGAGGGAGAACGGCCAAAATAACCAACATAAACCCGCTACCTAGTCCAGTAGGAAAATCGTAACTAAACTATCGAATGGAAAACAACAGAAATATACACTATCTCCCTGACTGGCCAAAAATAGGAGAAAACAGAGAAATAGAAACAAAATGGCATCCAACTCCCTACAGTGTCCGTAGCACGTCTGCCTCACACCTCCAGGGTCCGGGGTTCGAGTCCCGCCAGGGCCATGTGTGTGCGGAGTTTGCATGTTCTCCCCGTGTACTCTGGTTTCCTCCCCCAGTCCAAAAACATGCATGTTAGGCTGATTGGCGTGTCTAAAGTGTCCGTAGTGTATGAATGTGTGTGTGAGTGTGTATGTGATTGTGCCCTGCGATGGACTGGCACCCTGTCCAGGGTGTACCCCGCCTTGTGCCCGATGCTCCCTGGGATAGGCTCCAGGTTCCCCCGTGACCCTGAAAAGGAGTAAGCGGTTGAAGATGGATGGATGGATGGATGGATGGACTAGTCTAAGTTCAAGCCTCACTGGCGGCAAGAACTTAAGATCACAACCGTCAATACGCAAGAAAAAAAGGGCTTCAACACAGCCACTGTAGTACAAAACAACATGGCGCAGGTAAACTTACCAAAGGTTAATCGGGGCTAGCTGCTGGCAGTTAGTTACCTGCCGAGAAGAGTAGATGGAGCCAAGGAGGAAAAAGAGGAGGGAGACATGTAAAGACATAACACAATATACATATCCACATCTCTAAGTGCAATACAACATATAGTGACAACATAAAAGTAATAAATAATACGACCTGGGGACGTTACAGTAGCCTATGAATGTCTGTGTGATTGACACCGTCCAGGGTGTCTCCTTCATTGTGCCCCGAGTTCCATGGGATAGGCTCCAGGCTCCCCCATGGTCCCGCGACACTGTCACTGGAGACTTCCTCCATCAATGTTAAATAAACGTCTGCTAACAGAAAACGTCACCATATCGAAGATTATATGCCATTCTTTGTTTTCCATTTGGAGGTAAACCCTCTGAACCGCTGAAATGGCTTTGTAACCCTTCCCAGACTGATCATCATTTCTGGAATTTCTTTCAACTTTGGCGCAGTGTGTTACTGAGTAAAACCTTTTAATCAACGTCATGCTGTTGAAAAAGTTCTATTTAAGTGTTGATTTGATTGAACAGGGTTTGCAGGCTTGGTTGCGTCTAGTCCAGCTGAACCCCATTATGAATGCAGTTTCATAGATTTGAGGAATTAGTAACTATGGGGGGCAAATACATTTTCACACAGGCCCAGTTGGTACTGGATGACCATTTTTGCTTGATAAATAACATTATCTTTATCCATAAATTATCTGACGTGTCCTCCTTACAAGTCCCCGTGAATGAGCTGTTAGTATAGAAATGATAACGTATTATAAAGAGCGCATTAATATAAACCTATCTTCAAAACAATAACACATGAACCGAGAAACAACCGCTTGGTATACGGAAAACTCACATAATACTTCGCCACGTACAAGAGACACGAGGGATTTAAATAACAAACGTAATCGGGGTGAAACACAAAACAGCTGAGACTAATGATGATACGTCTGGGAAGCAACCAATGACAATACAGGGGCGGAGACAGGACATAAACTATAACAAATGCACCTGTCAAAAGTAAACAAAGTCAGTGTCACTGCAAACCCAAAAGCTTCGGGTTTCCGAGGACCCTACATACTACAGCGCTAGCTTGAGGGGAAATCGTGACAAACACCTTCTGATTCGAGAATCCTTCAGCGCTGGTATTAAGTGTAATAAATCATAAGAACCTCCAGGTGTCCAAGCGAACGTGAAAAATGTTCCCATGAATACGTGTCAGTGTGTGAGTGTTAAATGCATTTAGAGATGTCAATAATTCTATTTTATGATCTTGACAAAGACATCATTCGTAATAATTTCATCTACTCTTACCCAGCTAACAGAGGAAGGACATAATCATTCAGCAGTGTGTTCTGAAAAGTTTCGACTCTCATGCTACAAAAATAACATTCCTGTAATCCTCTGGGGAAAAAAACCCCCAAACCCAATGACCTGCTTCACAATGTTCTTATAATGTCCGGAACTCAAAAGACACGGTCCGCTCGCCAATTAAGTAGAGAGAACACTGTTACTAGGCAACCGGGAAATACGGATTCCAAGAATAATCTGGCTAATGAGTCATGCTAATGATTGAGCTAGCTAGCAAGTGCACAGTGACAAAAAGTATAAACATGTTGGGAATGTCAATATTTTCCACAAGTTATATTAACAACAAAAGGCGCTTTCTGTTTGTTTACCTGATCTGTGCGATCCGTGTATTTGATCGAATCTGTGTATTTTGTTCTTTAGTTTAGAACAAGCCGAATAGTTAGCATGTTAGCAATTCACCAACTCTTGCTGTTAATCACTATCCCGGTATCAGCACTTCTCCAAATTAGAGATCATCCATCAGGTTCCATCCTGGATAGTCACTCACTCTTTTCTAGTTGTTTATACTCTCACTCTGTCTGTCTCCTGTCTGTCACCTTGAAGTCAGACTTATTTCGTGCCTAAAGGGTGGCTGTGGCTCAGTCGGTAGAGCGGCTTGTCCACTAATCCACTAACCGTGGGGTTGGTGGTTCGAATCCCGGCCCGGGTGATCCCATGCCGAAGTGTCCTTGGGCAAGACCCTGAACCCCAAGTTGCCCCCGATGGCAAGCTAGCACCTTGCATGCAGCTCTGCTACCATTGGTGTGTGAGTGTGCTCTCATTAGTAAGTCGCTTGTAAATGAAAAATGATATTTCTGTAAAGCTGCTTTGAGACAATGTTCATTGTAAAAAGCGCTATACAAATTGATTAATTATTATTAATTAATTAAAGTTGATGACATTTGATGGATATAAGCTGGCATATGACGTATACGTACAAAGCGCTCGCCATGTGTTACAGGATGGTGAGGGTGACTCATAGCAGCGCATGAACAGCATGCTATAAAATCTTTTTTTTTTGTGCCCTGACTAAATAATTTTTTTTTTAATAACAGTTTTAAAAAGAAGTTGAATAAAAAAATATAACTGACATGACAAAAGGATTTTTGATCCTGTTTTAGGTTTCATCATAATGCGCTATATACTCTAATATATAGAGCGCTGTTGAATGCTTGATTCTGATTGGCCAGAAGGTGTTTAATGAACTTTTCTTGATGCATTTTCTATAATATCAGGAAGGAGATTTTCTCAGTGGATATAAAAGTCTACACACCCCTGTTAAAATGGCAGGTTTTTGTGATATTAAAAAAAGATGAAAGATTGTCGGAACTTTTTCCACCCTCAAAGTGAAGTTATAACGTTTAGAAATTAAGTGAAAATCACTCAAGTGAAAAATAAAGGAGGTAATATAACCTAGATGCATACGTACCTTTTGATTTTATTACACCACTCAGCCTTGTCGGGGAAGAGACTATCAGCATGGCACATCTTGACTTGGCGATATTTTCCCATTCTTTCTCGCAAAAACATTCTAGATCCGTCACATTGTAAGAGCATCTCCTGTGCACAGCCCGCTTCAGGTCACTCAAAACATCTAAGCCATTCAAAAACATCTTCTTTTGGTTGAGCTATTCCTTTGTTGATTTGTTCCTTTGTTGATTTTATGCTTCGGGTCATTGCCGTGCTGAAAGTTGAAATTCCTTTTCATCTTCAGCTTACTAGCAGATACCTGAAGGTATTACATTCAATTCAATTCAATTATTTGTATAGCACTTTTTACAACAGACATTGTCTCAAAGCAGCTTTACAGGAATATAAACACGGTATACACATAGTAAAGGTGAGAAATTATCCCAACTGGGCAACAATGGCAAGGAAAAACTCCCTAAGGTGTTTAAGAGGAAGAAACCTTGAGAGGAACCAGACTCAGAAGGGAACCCGTCCTCATCTGGGTAACAACAGATATTCTTAAAGAGATCATTATTGATTTATATGTAAAATGTTTGGCTTTGAAAAAGCCTTTGTCCCAGCATTCTGGATTTGGAGTAGATGAGAGCTCCATCCAGAAGTAGGACCTCCGAGACCGATCATGCAGGTCCGGAGAGCAGAAGGACCAGGATCTCCAACATCTCCATAAACTCATGTGTAGCTCGGCAGAAGGAGAGAGGGAGAGAAAAAATTGTTAACACTGGGATTTAGCATGATGGAAAGTCTAGTCAGGGTAGGCTAGAGTGAATAAATATGTTTTAAGCCTAGACTTAAACACTGAGACGTGAAAATCAACGGGTATTTGTGAATACAGTGCTGTGATTTTGTTTTGTTTTTGTGTATATTTCTTACTAAATTGTATCATAAATGAAAACAATAGCTAAGATAAAACAAACACCGCCTGAGAAAACACCAAATTTTCTCAGGCTGCCTGAGAAGGCTAACAAAGCTTATTTCAAAGACTCTGGGACTCCAAAGAACCACAGTGAGAGCCATTATCTCTAAATGGAAAAACTCGGAACGATAGTGAACCCTCCCAGACGTGAGCGATTTTCCAAGACTCCACCAAGAAGCACAGCAACGGCTCATCCAGGAAGTCACAAAAGAGGAAAAGACAACATCAAAGGACCTACAGGTCTCTCTTGCATCATGGAAGAGTGGCGAGGTGAAAAACACTGCTAACCCTGAAGAACACTGCTAACCCTGATGATGCTCAAAACTTTTGTGAGAATGTTCTACGGAATGTTCGAAACTGGAACTGTTTGGAAAACAGGGGTCCATCTGGTGTAAACCAAACGCAAAATTCCACAAAAAGAACAACATACCTACGGTCAAGCCTGGTGGTGGTAGTGAGATGGTGTGGGGATGCTTTGCTGCTTCAGGGCCTGTGCAACTTACAACAATTGAGGGAAATATGAATTTTGCTGTCTACCAGAAAGTCCTAAAAGAGAATGTCTGGTCTTCATTCCGTAAGATTACATTACATTACATTTATTCATTTAGCAGATGCTTTTATCCAAAGCGACTTACAAATGAGAAGATGAAACTCAAGCGCAACTGGATTATGCAGCAAGACAATGATCCAAAGCATAGGAGTAAATCCTAGTCCTAGTAAGTAACTGAAAGTCTGATCTCCAGTTATCGGAAGCATTTGGTTGCAGTTATTGTTGCTAAAGGTGACACAACCAGGTTTTAAGTTTATGGGGGTAATTAGTTTTTCACATTGGTGTTGAATAACGTTTTTCGCTTCAGTAAAAAATAATCAATACAAACTGTATTGTGTGTTTACTCAGGCTGCCTTTCTTTTATGTTGTGGTTTGATTGAAGATTTAAAACTATTTAGTATGAGATATACATGAAATGTAATACTTTATATTATATACATGAAGAAAATACTTTTTCACAGCATAGTAGTCACGATGCCCTCCATCTTGATAAAAGCCTCAGTCCACTTGTAGATAATGACCTTTACAGTGTTCTATAGTAGATTTTTTGGAAATGTTTTGGAAATTCTTTTATACCCCTCTCCTGATCGATACTAGTTAGGTACCATACATGCTTTGTAAGTTCCTTGTGGACCATGGCTTTAGCAATCAGATGAAACCAAGAAGATCCAGATGAATTCTACATCCATCCATCCATCCATCCATCTTCAACCGCTTACTCCTTTTCAGGGTCACGATGAATTCTACAGAAACAGTTAATTACTTTTGTAGATTGAATGTGATTGGCTCATTCTGAACCCAGCTACATCCAGTTGTGAAAGGGTGTGCAACCATCCATCCATCCATCTTCAACCGCTTACTCCTTTTCAGGGTCACGGGGAACCTGGAGTCTATCCCAGGGAGCATCGGGCACAAGGCGGGGGACACCCTGGACAGGGTGCCAGTCCATCGCAGGGCACAATCACATACACACTCACACACACATTCATACACTACGGACACTTTAGACACGCCAATCAGCCTAACATGCATGTCTTTGGACTGGGGGAGGAAACCGGAGTACCCGGAGGAAACCCCCGCAGCACGGGGAGAGCATGCACACTCCACACACACGGCCCTGGCGGGACTCGAACCCCGGACCCTGGAGGTGTGAGGCGAACGTGCTAACCACTGTTCAATGTTTCTGATTGTCTTTCCACTTAATTAATATGTTATAATTTCACATTGAGGGTGTGAAAAGTTCTGACATTATTTATCTTGGCTCTATTTAACCAGTTATTTAAGTCAACAGGTGTGTGTAGACTTTTTTTTATACTATAAACAGTAAACTGTAAAATAAATAAATGTTTAGTCTTGGCAAGTTGCTGTGGTTTATGAGGAATAAAACATTGATGGACGTGCACATATTGGAAATGAATCAACTTTAGGGTTGTAACAGGAACTCGACTTTGCGTCAGGGATCACCCCACCCCATCAATCGATTTCTTTTATTCCTTACTTAAAACTCAGGTAACCAGATTAGCCTGTTGGCAAATAAAAAATCTACTAAGAAGGCTGAATTATTAATGTTGTTCTCCAAACTAAGCGCACTAATTCATCTGCTCACTCGCCAAAAATGAAGCTGAGCTACCATCGAGGTCACGTAAGAGCGAGGAAGCTGGCACGGTCCACTATCCGTATTCCCGGCTGATGCCGAGTCAAACGTGCACTTTAAGAACGGCCCAGCTGTGGAGCAAGTCCTAGCTCACAATGGTAAAAAGCAAGCTTTGCACCGTACATGATCTATCTCAATACAGGTTAACATTGTAAACCAGGCACATTACCATACAGTGTGGGTGCAGCTCACAAAAATATGCTTTCTGTCCATAAAACACTGGAGAGAGTCATCAGAGTGATTCACCAGCGAATAATGAGTCATGATTTTACCAGAACAACAAGCCAGCTTTTCTTCTCTCAAAAACAGATATGACTCAGTGTTTTATTATGAAAATGAATATGCTTGGATTTAGACAATTAATGTTGTTTTATGTTAGATTTGCATATTGTATCCCCATATACACTGCCTGTCCAAATAAAAAAACAGTCGCTGTTTGGATTTAAATAAGCACCTACTTAAGAGCCTATGATTGGATCATTAGCGCAGTGATTAAATATGTTTCAGATGGCAGCAATTCTTTTCGGTCTTAACTGATGCAGCGTGGAGCTTCTCATGTCTTAAACAACCATATGTTGTTTATAGATGCATCCCCTGGCTATCGAACAGATGTTGCTGTGTTTCAGAAGGGGCAAACGATTGGCCAGTATCATGCAAAGAAAATCCCTGGAATTGGATTAAGAACTGTCTGACGCATTATTAAAACAGTTTGAGGGAGAAATCTTTAAAACGCTTGGCGAAGTCACATCGTAAAAAAAATCAACAGTAGAACTCATGGCTAGGTTTAATAGTGAACGTAAGAGCATTTCTACATGCACAGTGTGAATAGAAATTACAGGATTGGGACGAAACAGCTGGGCGGTGTGAGGCTAATCAGATAAAAATGACTTCAATTTGCTAGGGAGCATAAAGACTGGAGCGATGGAAAAAGGTCATGTGGTTTGATGAGTTCAGATTCACCCTGTTCCGTAGAGCGATGGGTGTGTGAAGGTATGAAGGGAAGCACATGAAGCCATGCACCCATCATGCATAGTGCCTACTTGCTTCAGTTGGTCAGTTTTAGACTCTGCAACACTATGCAGCAGCAAAATGAAATCAGCTGAGGACCTGAATGGACTGAATGTAGCAGGTTATCCCATCAATGGATTTTTTTTTTCTTCCCTGACGGCACAGACATATTCCAGGATAGCAATGCCAAGATTCATCAAGCTCAAATTGTGAAATAGCGGTTCAGGGAGCATGAGGAATCATTTTCACACATGAATTAGCCACCACAGTGTCCTGACCTTAACCCTTAAATTGAAAGTCTGTGGCTGGAGAAGACATTACGGAGTGGTTCGACTCTCCCATGCTCAATATGAGATCTCGGCCAAAACTGAATACCAACATGTACTGTGACATACTGAAGCAGAGCACGATCAGTATGCAGTATTCCAGCATGATAACGACCCCAAACACACCTCCAAGACGATCACTG
>JAFFST010052425.1:58690-72579 GCA_022414735.1 Noturus placidus
CATGCAAACTCCGCACACACATGGCCCTGGCGGGACTCGAACCCTGGACCTTGGAGGTGTGAGGCGAACGGATGGATGGATGGATGGATGGATGGATGCTAAATGATTGATGGAAATGTTAATTAAACGATTTAATGAGAAAGAAAGAAAGAACAAAAGAAAGACTCAATATCTCTTCAAAGACAGATTTCCCAGAGCCTTTGGGCCACCATGCTGGTCACACAGCAAGCTCAAAGAAAGAAACTTCCTTTCTCAGATTATAATTCACAAACAATTGGTTAGAGATTCTCAGTGAGAGGAAAAGCTGAACAGCAGCGTGAAGGAAAAGCAGTAGATGGGAATTTCTGATGGGAGTCCTGTTGGCTTTTGTGATTCTCCGTGTGTGTGTGTGTGTGTGTGTGTGATTCTGTGTTGTGTTTACACTCTGGTGCTTGTGCTGAGTTATTGTTTTCAAAAGTATATTTTTGCAAGAGTAATGGTGTGCAGAGAGAACTGTAACTGTTCCTTTCCCTGTACCTGCACCTGTACCTCTCCGTATCATATAACTGAACCGTGTTCTGTGCCTCTATCACTTATACTGCTTCTCTGAAAGAAGGAAACAACATGCATCATACATACCTGTAATCACACATATCTCCCTCATAAATCATAAATCATCCAATTATATGACATTACCATTAAAGAGACTAGTTATCTTTCGGGACATTGATCAATAGCAAGTAAAACCAATGATTAGAAAATAAGTGAAAAGAAAGAAAGAAGGAAAGAAAGTCAGGTCAAGTCAAATGTATTTATAAAGCACATTTAAACACAACAGCAGATCCAAAGTGCTGTACAGAACACTCAAATTCATCACATTAAATAACATTATAACACAAAAAGGATAAAAAGAAGTTTTAAGAGAAGGTTTAAAATAGCTGGAGCAGGCCTCATGTGAAAAGGGAGAACGTTCCAAAGTTTGGGGCCAACCATAGAAAACCATAGGGTTGGTTGTGGCGCAGGTGGTAGAGCGGGTTGTCCACTAATCGTAGGGTTGGCGGTTCGATTCCCGGCCCATGTGACGCCACATACCGAAGTGTCCTTGGGCGAGACACTGAACCCCAAGTTGCCCCCGATGGCAAGTAAGCGCCTTGCATGGCAGCTCTGCTACCATTGGTGTGTGAGTGAATGGGTGAATGAGACACAGTGTAAAGCTCTTTGGATAAAAGCGCTATATAAGTGCGCCATTTACCATTTAGAAAAGACTCGATCACCCTTTGTCTTAGTACGACAACATGGGACAGATAAAAAGCGTTACACGATCTCAAAAAGAAAGACCGTAGGATGGCTGTAACCACTTTTAGTGCTCAAGGAAATGTGAAATTATTTTTATACTCTCTAAGCCTTAAATCTAAATGGGAAGACAGAAGTGATCGAAGGTGGAAGATAAAAATGTTCCATCATTCTTCCTAAAACTCTCAAAGGAGAAAGAAGGAAAGAATGGGAAGATTTGAAAGAAAGCAAAAATAGCTTGACGGATCAATCAAGTGAACGAAAGCGAGATAAGAAAAGATTTGAAAGCGCAAGAAAGAACGATAGAAAGAAAGAAAGAAAGAAAGAAAGAAAGAAAGAAAGAAAGAAAGAAAGAAAGAACGATAGAAATGGAGGGAAATGTGAAATTATTTTTATACTCTCTACGCCTTAACTTTTGAGAATGTAAACGACTGAAGCGATGAGCGAGACACAAACGAAAGAAGGAATAGAGGAGAAAATCGTTCATTATTTCTCACCCTCTCAAAAGAAAAAAAATTTATTTCACTTGAACAATCACAAGTCAGAGACATAAAGAAGGAAAGAATATAAGAATAAGAAGACATTTTGCTTACACCTTAAAGAAAGAAAGAAAGAAAGAAAGAAAGAAAGGGACGCAGAAAAGAAAGTACATTGTTTTAATTATTAAAGCTTCCAAATTTTGAGCTCAGATAATAACGATTAACATTTAGATCAAGGACAGAAACAAACAAACAACAAAAAAAAAAAAACTTGTACACTTATTAAAAGTGACCTTATTGGACAAGAAACTAGTCTCTAATCTTCACTGCACTTTGAAACTGATGATGATGATGAACAGTGAAGAGGTCAGTGATACGCTACACTCTCTACTGCCCACTCCAGTCTTTCCAGACCTCCAGCATGTTGTGTGAAATTACAAACCCAGGATATAAAACAGCGTTTTCCTGTTTGTTTGTTTGTTTGTTTTGCCTATCGTCTTCAAGTGTCTGAAAGCTCATTGACTTGCCTTAAAAAGTAAAACTCTTCATGCTTGGTAATTGTGTCTCGGGTCATTCCAGGCAGAAACGGAATGATGTTTAGATGTAGTGTAGCTGCTTGTGCTTTAACTATGGTGTGCATAGAAATTCGTAACAGTTGCTGAAATAAAAAGACCTGTGGAGCATTCGTGTGCTGTCTTTCTTCTTGTGTTGGATTTACATGCAAAAGACTAATCATATTGAGCAAGGATAAGATGAGTTTGCGTCGTATTTTATTCGTAGTTACCAGCAGACGTTTTTTTTTTTTTTTTTGAAACCTGAGAATAAACACGCTACTACTAACAGTTTCGTTTTACCGGTTGTGGGCGGGGAATAAAAGGTGCAGATTTGTCTCGAACGCAGCATAATATTCAACCAAAAAGCGAAAAAAGCTTGAACAAAAAGCTTAAACTGTGCAGTCAATGTTATAGGTTTAGGTCTGTAAAGTGCTGCTTGAAAGTTTGTTAGTTGGGAATTTTCTCCATCCATCCATTCTCTACCGCTTACTCCTTTATCAGGGTCACGGGGAACCTGGAGTCTATCCCAGGGAGCATCGGGCACAAGGCGGGGTACACCCTGGACAGGGTGCCGATCCATCACAGGGCACAATCACACTCACATTCATACACTATGGACACTTTAGACACGCCAATCAGTCTACCATGCATGTCTTTGGACTGGGGGAGGAAACCGGAGTACCCGGAGGAAACCCCCGACACACGGGGATAACATGCAAGCTCCGCTCACACAGGGTCACGGTGGGAATCGAACCCCCGACCCTGGAGGTGTGAGTCGAACGTTCTAACCACCGTGCGCCCCAGAATTTTCCACAGTCCTGCATAAATGACCTCACATCATCAGAAATCCTAAAAGTAGATAAAGAGAACCCAATTAAACAAATGAGACAAAAGTGTTATACTCGGTCATTTATTTACTGAGGAAAATGATCGCCAAGCCCACGCAAACAGGGTTGCCTGGAAGGAGTTCCCACGTGGGATTCAAGGGGCACAAGATGGAGGACACCGTGGACGGGGTACCAACCCATCTCAGAGCACAATCACACACCCATTCACACACTAGAGATCTGTGCAGTACCCAGAGGCGGGATTCAAACCCCGAACCCTGGAGCTGCGAGGCAAACTAATCACTAATCCACCATACCGCTCCGTTTGGATTCAGGTCACATCAAATTAAAAGCCTATTTTATTGCCGTCACGCGATGGAGGCCATGAGATGTTGTAAGGTCACGGCAGATTTTTCCACTTTGCTAAGCAGCATGGAAATGTGTGGGAAATGACGACGTCATCTGTGATTAAAACGAAGCCCTTTCGACCTACAGAAATGTCAGCCGCTGACCTTTTCACTAGCTTTGCTATAAATGTATTAAATATGACTAAGATCTAATACAGACCTTTTCCTCAGAAAAGCTCTACTATTGCAGCATAATATCCAGCTTTGCCACCTATAAATATCCATCCAACCATCCATCTTCTATACCGCTTACTCCTTTTCAGAGTCACGGGGAAACCTGGAGACTATCGCAGGCGGCATGGGGCACAAGGTGGGGTACACCCTGGACAGGGTGCAAATCCATCGCAGGGCACAATCACGTACACACTCACATACCACGGATAATTTAGAGATGCCAGTCAGCCTACAACGCATGTCTTTGGACTTGGGGAGGAAACCGGAGGAAACAAAATAAACCCTGTGCAGACAGGGCAGAGGTTGGAATTGATCGCCCAAGCCCGGAGGTGCGAGGCAAACCTGATAACCACTTGTGACAGAGTTATAATGCATAAAATCATCAAGCGCTTCACATTAAACATCAGAATGGGGAAAAAAAAACAGCTGACGCATAAGTATTCACCCCTTTGTAGTGTTACAACCTGAATTTGAATCTGACTTGGGATTTTTACAGTTTGATTTACGTGTTGTGTTTAACATTTGTGCAAAATTATTTTTATTATGACACAAAGGTTCATTAAACACAATAAAAGCAGAGGACTACAGCAAAGGGAGGAGTACTTTGGGCTGAAATTACAGCCAGTCTTTTGAGAAATGTCTCTATCTGGCTTTGCACATCTGGATCCTGATTTTCTTCTTGGAATAAACTGCTCAAAGCAATTGTCAGATTCTACTGGTGAACAGCAATTTTCAAATCTTGCCACAGATTCTCAATCGGATTAAGGTCCAGGCTTTGAATAGGCCACTCTAACACACTCAGGTTCTTGGTTTTCAACACTATAGTGTAGCTTTGGCTGTATGTTTAGGGTTATTGTCCTGTTGGAAGATTAACCTCTGCTCCATCCTTAATCTCTTGCAGACGGGAACAGATTTACTTTTAAGATTGCCCTATTTGGCTTCATCCATCATGCCCTCAACTCTGGCCAGTTTCCCAGTCCCTGATGAAACCCATCCCCACAACATGGTGCATTTAGTAGATGAAATACCACCACCACCAGGCTTCACTGTGAGGATAGTGTGTTCAGAGTGATGTCATAATGTTTTGTCGCCGATGTCAGAGAGTTAAATATTGGTCTAATCTGAACAGAAAACACTTTTCTACATGTCTACAACGTCTCTATGGTTCCTTTTGGCTTTTTTCGTCTCTTCACACCACTCTTGGAGTGTATGAGCTATGTTTATCTTGTGAAGAACTTCTCTTATCTGAGATGTGGCACTCTCTCAGAGTTACTTCAGAGTTACCCTTGGCCTCATCTGACTAATACCCTGCTTACCAGGTCACTGACTTTTAGTGGACACCTTCCTGTAGGCAAGTTGTGCAATATATTCTTTCCAATATACTGGATTAAATTGTACTGCACAGGATTTTTGGGATTGGGATTTAACCAAACCCAGAATTTATACAGTACAGTTATAACCATTATTGTTTGTTATGCATCCTTGTATATTCTCCTGAATAAATGGAAATGGTATAGATTTTGTAGACGAAGTGGGACGAAAGAGAGTTATTCGTTTTAATCTGAACAGAACGTCCTGTGACGCTGAGGTGGCTTGTTGACTGACGACTGGAGGAAACGAGCTACATGTCGGCCCAGGTAAATATTTATGAATGGGTGGATACAGTGAGCTGGTTGTTTACAGCACCTCTGGTATGCAATGCCCTTGTTTTTAGAGCTCACACTCCAACTCGACATTTTCAGCCAATAAGATCGGAGACTGCATGGCGAGCACTGGTGTATATTTGGTGAGCTGTCCGCTCTCTCAGTGGCTTCTTGTATGCGTATAAATGTAGCCTCTGTGTGAGCTGGCTGCTTTCTCACAGTTGCCATGGCTTTTCCTCGCTCGTTTCTTCTCTGCTTGCTGTCCTGCACCTTGCTTCATCAGGGATGTGCTCGTCCTTCCCGCTCCAGGAAAGCTGCGGCAGGTCAAGGTAACGTTTTCAGTACAGGGGACGAAATGAATTACAGAAAATAATTAGAAGCATGTCATTACTTCAACGAATTTGGTGAATGTATACTGTGTGCAACATTTCTTCTGTTGATTCGGTTACTTTCTGGATGGGACTAAGAAGATGACGACATGAAGGCACAAATTGATAAACTATGGCAAGAAGTGAACTCCTTGAAGGAGATGCAAGCTCTGCAAACAGGTAGATACACACCCAAACACTGCGGCTAATTTTCAGCTTAGGTTTTTAACAAGGAAGATACAAGGCTTAAAATAAATTCCATATAAATACAGACATGGAATTAGCATTATGCTAGCAATAAGAGTCTTAATGAGACACTACAAATGACACATAATGTTTAAATAGTACAAGGGTGTGTTTCTCAACTATAATTCGATTTGATATAAATTTAAATTAAATTTATATAGCGCTTTTTACAATGGTACATTGTCTCAAAGCAGCTTTACAGAAATATCATTTTTACATTTTTTTTACATTTACAAGCGACTTACAAATGAGACACACTCACACACCAATGGTAGCAGAGCTGCATGCAAGGTGCTAGCTTGCCATCAGGGGCAACTTAGGGTTCAGTGTCTTGCCCAAGGACACTTCGGCATGGGATCACCCGGGCCGGGATTCGAACCACCAACCCTACGATTAGTGGACAACCCGCTCTACCGACTGAACCACAGCCGCCCTATATCTTTGTTCATCACGAGACCGGAGCATACACAGTGGTAGGATTATTGTATAAAAAAATGCCCACATTGTGTAGTTCTGTATTGGTTCCATAGTTGGTCTATAGTTCTTCATATTGAAGAATTCAAATCAAAGCACCTGCAACCATGCAATAACTATTGAAAGTGATATGAAGTAGGTGGAATTCACTAAGTCTGAATAAATTTAATAGCAATAATATAAGTTAGATTTGTTACCCTTTTGCCTAGTAGTTTTGCCATATGCCAAGCAAACACCTTAACATTATTTTCTATCTAATCGAAATGCACGTTTTGAATACATAAGCAAGTCTGTTCGCAGTGTAACAGCTTGCACAGAGACCCACTTTATGATCCAGTGCTTTCTTGGACCTTTCTAAAGCCCATAGAATTACCTGGGGGTAATTCCACTATTTTCAGGTGCTTCTCTGGAATTTTATTTCCATCCAGATGAACAATATTGTTCCATCCATCCATCTTCAATCGCTTACTCCTTTTCAGGGTCACGGGGAACCTGGAGCCTATCCCAGGAGGCATCGGGCACAAGGCGGGGTACACCCTGGACAGGGTGCCAGTCCATCGCAAGGCACAATCACATACACACTCACATTATACACTACGGACACTTTAGACACACCAATCAACCTACCATGCATGTCTTTGGACTGGGGGAGGAAACCGGAGTACCCGCAGGAAACCCCCGACGCATGGGGAGAACATGCAAACTCCACACACACATGGCCCTGACGGGACTCGAACCCTGGACCCTGAAGGTGTGAGGCGAACGTGCTGACCACTAAGCCACCGTGCGCACCGAACAATATTGTTGTTTATCTAAATTAAATGACTTATTCTGTGCTGGTCTGATCAGTTTAGTCCTGTCACGATCGTTCGACATCTCTGTAATTTTAGAGGCTGCCTCTTACGATGGTTTTGAACACCGCGACATGTCATATTTACATGTCATATAGGGTTTGTATCCATGTTAAAGGTTTTGTACATGGAGAAATTAGAAGAGCGGGATCCTGTAGGCTGATGAAGGTACTATTATAATGATAGATACAGGTATTAAGCCACTTATGACACAATATCATGGTGGTTCAGCAAGAAGCCTTGGCACGTCACAGCTCCATCGTCCCTGGATCGATCCTGTGCACAGGTTACTTTCTGTGTGGAATTTCACATGTTCCTCTCATGAACATACTGTGATGATTGGCTACTCAGTGTTTGTAATGCTCGGGTCCCATCCGGGGTGTATTCCCACCTCACAGTGCTCTTACAGGCTCAACATCCACCGCGACGCTGACCAGGACAAGTGACTTTTAGTTTTATAAAAAAAAGTTTGAATAAGTTTATATTATTACAGACACCACCTAGTGGAACTAATCCTGTCCCGATAGGGTTTATAAAACCAACCTGGCTATCCTGGAGCACTGCTTCTGCATGTGTGTATATGATCTACTGGAGTGTTTTGCTGCCCTCTGCTGTTGGATAGATCTATCTGTGCATCATACAATCACAGTAATGGATGACAAATCTATCCATCCATCCATCTTCAATACCATTATCCTTCAAGATCCCCGGGAACCTGGAGCTTATCCCAGGGAGCAAGGTGGGGTACAACCTGGACAGCGTGCCAATCCATTGCATGGAACCCACTCATACACTACGGACACTTTGGACATGCCAATCAACCTACCAAGCATGTCTTTGGACTGGGGGAGAAAGCCGGAGTACCCGGAAGAACAGGGGGAATATGCAAACCCCACACACACATGGCAGCGATGGGAATCAAACCCCCAACCCTGGTGGTGTGAGGCGAATGTGCTAAGCACTAAGTTACCGAGCGCCCCTAATGGATGACAAATAATACCTAAATTCATGTAAAACTGGGCCGCACGGTGGCTTAGTGGTTAGCACGTCCGCCTCACAGCTCCAGGGTCCGGGGTTCGAGTACCGCCAGGGCCATGTGTGTGCGGAGTTTGCATGTTCTCCCCGTGTGTCGGGGGTTTCCTCCAGGTACTCCGGTTTCCTCCCCCAGTCTTTCCAAAGTCCAAAAACATGCATGCTAGGCTGATTGGTGTGTCTAAAGTGTCCGTAGTCCGTAGTGTATGAATGTGAGTGTGTATGTGATTGTGCCCTGCGATGGACTGGCACCCTGTCCAGGGTGTACCCCTCCTTGTGCCCGATGCTCCCTGGGATAGGCTCCAGGTTCCCCCGTGACCCTGAAAAGGAGTAAGTGATTGAAGATGGATTCATGTAAAACTGTTTCAGCAGGAAGTGATATGGGAAAGTTAAAAAAAATATACAAAGAACCAACAGCATACAATCCTACAATCTTATTGTGACGTAGTAGGGGTGTAGTGTTGTCAAATATTTCAATCAGTTGTAGGCTTGGTGGCCTATGTGTAGCCGTTAGAGGTCGTCTTAAACTAAGAGAAGCTTCCTCAAATATCAAATTGAAAGAAATTAACAGAGGTGGTTGAAGAAGATAATGTGAAAGACATTGAAACAGATTTCAAAGGCTGGCACGAATGGGTCCCAAGGAGGCCCTAGTGAAAAAGTATAGTTCAGGAGAAGAGTAACTGACCAAGACAGTGGGGGCAATGCATTAACACTTCGAACAAATTTCTACTGGTAGCCCTGAAGCTACACATACTGATATAGCTAGACCATCATCATCATCATTGGTTACTAGTTATCCTCCATTGTTCCCATGAAAAGAGAGCAACTTGCCAGTCTATTACCACAATGGTCCAACTAAAGACATATCCTCTTTTATTACGTTATTTAAAAAAGCAACCAAAAAGGATAGAATGAATTCATTTCTGTGTGTTTTCAGTTTGTCTTCGTGGCATCAAAGCTCACAAGAAGTGTTACCTGGTCATTGAGGAACCCAAGCATTATCATGAGGCCAATGAAGACTGCATTGCTCAGGGTGGAACCTTGGCCACACCTCGAAACCTGAGGGAAAACAACGACCTACGAGATTATGCCAGACTCAGCTCGCCAGGCACCAAAGACTTCTGGATAGGTGTGACCGATATTGTTAAAGAAGGCCAGTACGTCGATGTCAACAGCATGCCCATCACCTACTTCAACTGGGATCGTGCCAAGAAGGAGCCAACAGGAGGAAAACGAGAGAGCTGTGCCGTGCTCTCACTCTCAGCACAGGGCAAGTGGCATGACGAGGTGTGTCGCACTGAGAAGAGATACATATGTGAATACCTCATTCCTTAATCCGCCGTTAATATCCAATACTCTATGCATGATGACAATTTCATCACTTATGCTGGTTATTAAAGCTGTCTAAGGATGCGACGTCATGTTCCACATATTTATTGTAGCATTAATATTCTGGTCTGAGAGTGACTTCAGTCTGTGCAAAATCACATCTTTATTATCTGTATTATTGAGTTTTAATGTTTAGAGTAGCATACACGAGGTTGTAACAGGAATGCAGTCATAACAGTTACATAATTTTGTTGCAAAATTTAACCATATGATTGGCTGTGTGTGTGTGTGTGTGTGTGTGTGTGTGTGTGTGTGTGTGTGTTCATTGTTTCACGTTCTGATATTTTCTGTGTACACATATTAGGTCCTCATTAATTACGTGTTATTATTTCCTCATTACGAGTTAAATCCAGAATTTGAGGTCATGTTTAGGTTTCTAAGCATCCTTTTTTTTCTCCACGTTGTATCTGGATCACAGGAAAGTCATATCCTCAGAAAGCATTTCTGGGTCTAGTGTCCTCGTAATGTTATAAGTACAAGAATGTGTGTGTATGTGTTCATTTCTTTTCACTTTCTTAATCTGGCTTTGTCTTGAATCTGTCCTCATGCCTACTTTACCTTAATATTGCATATCGATTTCTGTCATCGGTGATTGGTCTACTTAAAATAAATATTTACATTAATCAGACGCTTTTATCCAAAGCGACTTACAAATGAGTGCGCACTCACACACCAATGGTAGCAGAGCTGCCATGCAAGGTGCTAGCTTGCCATCGGGGACAACTTAGGGTTCAGTGTCTTGCCCAAGGACACTTCGGCATGGGATCACCCGGGCCGGGATTCGAAACACCAACCCCACGATTAGTGGATTAGTGGACAACCCGCTTTACCGACTGAGCCACAGCCGCCAATATAAATAAATATTTTAGTATCCTGCCATTCTGCTACACAGACTTACTTTCCACCCATAATTTAAATGATATAACAATATAATATGATAAAATATTCACAAATATGCAAAGATTTTATATGTATATGAATGATAACTATATTTAATGGTTGGTTAGACAGCTGAAACATTACAACACAGAGAGAATGAGGAGGAGCTTCTTCCCACAGACCATTCGGGCTTTCAACCAGGACAACACCAAGGACTAGAGCTTGGAATTGCTTACACAACACCCACACCACCTACAATACTGTGAAAAAGTATTTGTCCCGCCATGATGTCTTCTACTTTCGTGTTCATCTCATACTCAATTATTTCAGAAACTAAAACCATATCTAAAAAAAAATTCTTATTACTAAAATCATATCAAAGGCAAGTTTGCCTTTGATATGATTTTAGTAATAAGAATTTTTTTTTAGATATGGTTTTAGTTTCTGAAATAACTTTATCATTTACAGTTTTTAAATGATAAAGTTATTTATTGACGCAAAAAAATGATCCAATTCCAACTTTGTGAAAATGTATTTGCCCCCATTGTTACTAATTCAACAAATCTACGAAACTGCATTCATAATGGGGTTCAGACTAAATGCAACCAGGCCTGCTTACTGCAAATCCTGTTCAATCAAATCAACACTTAAAAAGAACTTTTTCAACAGAAGAAGAAAAATCCTAAATGAGAATGTCCAGCCTTCAGTCCGTAAGTTGAAACTCAAACGTAACAGGATTACGCAGCAAGACAATGATCCAAAGCATAGGAGTAAATCCTAGTCCTAGAAGTAAGTGAAAGACTGAGCTCATCTCCAGTTATGTGTTTTTGTTTGTGTGTTTGGGGCGCACGGTGGATTAGTGGTTAGCACGATCACCTCACACCTCCAGCGTTCGAGTACTGCCGGGGCCATGTGTGTGTGGAGTTTGCATGTTCTCCCGTGAAACATGCATGGTAGTCTGATTGGCGTGTCTAAAGTGGCTGTCGTGTATGAATGGGTGTGTGAGTGTGAGTGTGTATGTGATTGTGCCCTGTGATGGACTGGCACCCTGTCCAGGGTGTACCCCGCCTTGTGCCCGATGCTCCCTGGGATAGGCTCCAGGTTCCCCGTGACCCTGATAAAGGAGTAAGCGGTAGAGGATAGATGGATGGATGGATTGTGTGTTTACTCAGGTTGCCTTTGTCTTATGTTGTATTTGAATATCTGAAACAATTTAGTATAAGATATATACAAAAACAGAAAAAAATCAGTACTCACAGCATTGAATATAACTATAATACATGATCTATTCATTTGTCTTCAGCTTTATCCTGTACTACCATTTGTATTTGTAAATATTTATTATATATGTTGGCAATTTCAATAGAACTATCTCAGCTTAAAGTCTCCATGAAATCCAAATTTCAGAAAAGTTTTTGGCTTTCCGTATGAATACCGCTGACCGTAACGTTTTCTATAAGCTAGTGTGCTCCGAAACAATGACAGAATTCACATTGAGAAGATACATGCATTCAAAATTTACAGTCTCTCTCTACCACCAATACAGATCAACAATTTTGATGACATCATTCTGCACTCGTTATGTCCCGCCCTGACTTCCTGTTTCAGTGAAAATTACGTCAACACGTTGATTAATGCTGCACGTTTCAAGGCACTTTCTGGGGACTTTAATGTTGCACAGCATTATATTGCACACCACAATCATACATATCTGCCATTTATTCCAATTATAGTTTGACTGTTGCTGCCACCCTTATAATATATATGTTTTATAGTACTTTTTTTTATAAATACTTTCCCTTTTTCGGACTGTATATGAGTAAATTCTGGTCTATGTAAATTCTATGTTATGTCCCGGATAGTACAAACAACTTATTTCACTACACGTTGTACTGATAGATAGACAGATAGATCCATTAATAGTGAAATAATGATATACATACACATAAACTGATACATATATATATACATATATATGCATATATATACATATGCATATATGTTATATATACATATAACACTTATCCTTCAGGGTCGTGGGGAACCTGGAGCCTATCCCAGGGAGCATCGGGCACAAGGCGGGGTACACCCTGGACAATGTGCTAATCCATTGCAGGGCACAATCACATACACATTCACTCACTATGGACACTTTGGACATGCTGATGCATGTCTTTGCATGCAGTGGCAAGTATCGAACCCCAACTTCTGGCGATGATTGATTGATTGATTGATTGATTGATTGATTGATTGATTGATTTGTGGGCAGTGGTGGCTTGACGGTTAAGCCGCTGAGTTACAGATTAGAAGGTCGTTCAAGCTCCAGCAATGCCAGGCTAGCACTTTTGGGCCCTTGAGCAAGGCCTTTAACCCTCTCTGTTCCAGGGGTGCTGTATCATGGCTGACTCTGTGCTCTGACCCAAGCCTCCCGAAATGCTGGGATAAGCAAAGAAAATTTATTTAGAAAATAATTTTACCATGCTGTAATGTATATGTGAACAATAAAGACTCATTATCATGATATACATAGATAGATCACTTTATTCATATCAGAGGGAAATCCAGTTACAGCAGCACAGACAGTTAGACGCATACTAAGAGTACACGTCTGTTTGCGGTTGTGTGTGTGTGAGGCATATAAAATTTCATTTGAATTGAAATATGAATTTGATTAATCGATTCACACACACACACATCACACCTCATTAAGGTTGTGCCGTCGATGATGATCATTGACATCACGACCTTAATGAGGTGTGATGTGTGTCTTAGTCCTAGAAGTAGGGCTGGCTTGGTGGTTAGAGCTCTGGGTTACTGAGCAGAAGGTTGGAGGTTCAAGTCCCAGCACTGCCACGCTGCCAGTGCTGGGCCCTTAAACCTCTCTGCTCCAGGGGCACTGTATCATGGCTGACCCTGTGCTCTGATTGAAGAAAATAATAATCTTTTTTCACTGTGCATATGTGATCAGTAAAGACTCATGATCATTATAATTAGAAGTAAGTGAAAGACTGATCTCATCTCCACTTATCGTAAGCGTTCGGTTCCAGTTATTGCTGCTAAAGGCGGCACAACCGGATTACTTTTTCACATGGGTGATAGGCGTTGGATAACTTATGGTACCGCGAATAGTGAAGGCTACAGCAGGGGGAAGAGCTTTCACTCATAGAGCTCCACAGTTATGGAACAGTCTTCCATTTAGTGTTCGGGACTCAGACACAGTTTCAGTGTTTAAGTCTAGACTTAAAACATATTTATTCACTCTAGCCTACCCTGACTAGACTTTCCATCATGATA
>JAFFST010052425.1:86282-111863 GCA_022414735.1 Noturus placidus
TTTGGGGGGGGGGGGGGACAAACGGCTAAACTTATGTGCATGAACTCCAGAAGTATTTGCACCCTTGTAATGATCGGACAAAAATTGTAGGCTTTGAAGTCCCTCAAAGCGTGCAGCATTATTTGTTGGCATAATTTCCTCTGAAACAGGAGGTCAGTGGAGAGGCTCCGCCGCTTTTAAATAACCAATGGTATTTAGTTTACCTGACATCCTGGTCTAAGCCGTAGTTGACCATTAGTACGTTTCACAGAGCCTGGCACAAATATCTCCTTCACAGTGAATGAATTCAAGCCAGTTCCTTCTTAACCTACTTACAATTGGGAAACCTGAAGAAAACGCACAGCTTCGAACAGCCGAAGACACATTTACGACCCATGCTTGCTGACATTTCTGTCACTCAACAACGGCAACTTGAGATTCTAGAGAGCATTTGTTTTGGACAGAAAATCTGATGAGAATCTGAAGTGCAGATATGATGTCATCAGAATTGTTGATCCGTAGGACCGTAAATTCTGAATGCATGTCTTCTAAATGCGACTGTTGTCATTGCTTTGGAGCACACTAGCTTCTAGATAATAGTAAGGTTAACGTAGTGACACACAAATCCACAAAAGCTGTACAGTTTTGGTTTCATGGGGACTTTAAATGGAGTCATAAATGTACGCCTCGTTATGAGTCACATTGAGTGTGTTTTAATAATCTAGTCATAATCTGATACCATATCAAACGCGTGATCATGTAAACGGCGTGCGACTTGATCTCAAATCAGATTAACGCCGTTCTTGGATTGATACTGTTAATCTTGCTCGTTTTAAAAAAGGCTTTCCTTGCTTTAGTTGTGCTTTCATCAATCTCGCAAGAAATGTGAGCTGCTCGATTAACAGCTCGTGTGTTTTAATCTGTTATCAAATTCCCCAGTGTTCTGGACTGAAAACCAAATGCTGAATTGAAAAAAAAAAAAACACAACATACAAATAAATAATTTAACAGCTTTTTGTAATCTTGGGTAAATGTGATGTAAACTGTGACCCATTAATTGATGCCTAATTAAACAACAACAAAAGAGCACTTCTTATATGTCGCACATGGTCAGCATGTTGTCCGGGATGGCATGCGTTTATGTGGCGTGTTAAACCTGTCGTGGAAGTCCTTGAGTGAAACGGGTAAAATTGTCTCCTTTAGTCCTTTTAGCTCCTAATTCCAGAAGTGCAGTTGGTAGTGACATCTGATTTTGAGTGACTCCTGTAGACCAGGGTTTTTCTCATTATTTGATTACCTGTGTGCATGTAAACACATTCTTTTTTTGGGGGGAGGGTTCTGTTTCTGTGCCACATTAGAAACGTCAGTGTTTCTTCATATCCTTCCTCTTGGTACTTCATACATTTTAGAATGAAGCTCAATCATCCTTCTTTTCTGCCTTTTGTTTTTCTGTGTCTGTCTTCACAGGCTCCTCTGGACCAGGCCAGTGAGATGTCTCTGGTGGAGTCTGGGTTCGAGCCGGGGAAAAGGAACTTCCTTCAACTCACGGACAAGGATGGCGAGCAGCCTCAGATAGCTTCTGTGAGTGGGCAGAGCTAGAACTCTGCAGTTATCAGTGTGTAATTAGCATGCTTCACTGGTGCCTAGGCCAATAAGTGGGTTATCTCCTCCAACAGCTGTTTTCCTAATCGGCGAAAAGCATAACAGCCGTGTAGCATTTCAGCCCTCGGACTGACCGCGGGGAAAGATACAGCAGCCATTTCTATGAGCAGCAGGCATCGGACATGGTTTAAAAGTTAAATGCAGCATGGGAGGTTGCTTATATCATGGTGTGTGTTCATGGTGAGTCCTAGATCATTAGCTATCAAATGTTCCACAGTGGCTGTATAAAAGCTGACCCTAGATTTTGACCACGGCTTCCGTTACTAGCCCAGGCAACCAGTTAACACAGGGCTTGACACATACAATTCATTAGTTCACCCGCAGAGCAAGTGAAAGCCCCAATGTGCTGTCTCATGGTTTGGTGTTCATTGGAAATTCATGTAACAAGATGCAAATGAGGTTAATTTAACGCCAAATTGTGACGTGCCAGTTGCAAGCTGGACTGACTGACTACACACCGACTACATCACTGGCCCACCATGACACCGCCTCCTCTGTCGTTTTTTTTTTTTCTTTTTCTTTTTATAGTAATAAAATTCATTTAGTTCAGTTAGAGAACGGACGCTACAATTGATAACTGAACACATCTGCTCGATTCAGCATGAGCCGAATGAGTGAGAGTCACAACACCGATCAGGAGTCAGACTTCGTTTAGCGAGAGTGAGGCGAGCTGACTGACAAGACCATGGCGGGAGGTTTTGGAATCAGAAGTTCTGTTTAATATAATTGAGTTTGTCATTGTACTGTTTTGTAGTTGCTGTGTTTTAAATTAAGAGTAATAACGAACCCACCATTCAAGCTATCGCCGCTAATTGTTGAAAGTGAAATGTGCATGGCATTCAGAAGCGGGGGGGGCGTCCCTATCTATCGCCGAGCATGACAATGAATTTGCTGGGAAAACCCGCTCCTTGGGAAAATTTGCTGAAGATCCCTCTCACTGTGGAATGTGACTTTCACGTTGTTTGGAGATGGCTTCTTAACCCTTCACTGACTGGGAAATTTAGGAGGTCATTCCTCCTAAATTTCTGCTTATAGTACGTGAGCATTTAAACTTGTTGGGGCTTTTTAAATAAAACGCTTCCCCTGAGCATGCTGTTTTGCATCAAGACACCACGATATCATATGAATGCACTGTACCAGAAGTGTGATGTTGCACAAAATTTATAGTCTGTCCCTCACTCGTATGTACGTGTCTTTCATGTCAGTAAAACATTTCTCACCTTGTCTGGTCCCTTAAACTGTGCATCTTTTTTTCTTCTTTCTTTTTTTTCCTCTAGACTAGTTATTCATGTGCTTGATATGATTAAATGTTATTTTTTCTTTAGTTTTTTTTTAAATTGAGACTACTGGACATTTCTAAATAAAGATAATGGCTTTTGAAGTGCTTTGCCTGTACTGAAACGGCAGCGAGGTCCTATGCTGGAGTGTGTTGAGCATTTCCTGAAAAGGAAGTTCAGGCTAGTGCAGAGAGTACAAGGAACATTTAGCTGTGGGACAGCTGCCTCTGGAACACCTGCCACCACATGCTGTCTGCAACGGTCTCACTGTGTCTAGGGGACAGTGTTTGTTTTTACATTGGCTAAGCAAAATCATTAATGTACAGTCTGCTAATGGCTGCACAGCAATTAGTTGCAACAATCTTCCTTAAGTATTACATTTTATTAAAACATATATATTTTTAAAAATCCCTTGCTTTGTGTGATTTGTGTGTACAGGATGAGTCCGGCACGGCGGACAGCAGCGGGCTGGACGACAGTTCTCAGGACCGCTTCATCGGACCCTTGTCCCGCGATGGTACAGTGGGCTGTAGCAGTGACTACAGCAGCCCCAGCTACTCCTACTCTTCGATTCTCAACAAGTCTGAGACAGGTAACCTCTTTTTTTAGATTTGTAGTTGCAGCAACCCTTGCAGTGGTACAAGTAGAGGAGGTGGTATACGGGGTAAAAAAAAAAAGTCCATTAAAAAAAGCAAAAATGTTACTCTTTTTACATATATAAATACTGATGGATATATAAAGTAAATAAAAGATCCACACTGAACTGAACAGTAACACTCCAAATAATAAATAAAAAGAGACCTCCAAACTGAATCTAAAAACACTTCAAATAACAACAAAGTTTTTAATTTAGCCTCTAGAGGCCGCTCTTGTACTGTTTAAAGACAGACCCATCTCAGCCACTCCCACAATGGATGCAACCGGGAAAAACTAGCTATGTGGATTTTTGCCGATAACCAGTAATTCCAGCAATTTGATATCGGTGCTGAGTAAATGGCAAGGATAAATCAGTCGACCTTTTACCGTTCATAGTTTTAAATTAATTTTATTTACCGTTCTTTTCTTTATTTATTCTAATTGGTCATTTCTGCCTTTTTTTTTTATTATTATATTTTTTTTCAACACCTTTCCATGTAGGGTATGTGGGTTTGGTCAACCAGGCCATGACGTGCTACCTGAACAGTCTACTGCAGACGCTGTTCATGACGCCAGAGTTTAGAAATGCTCTCTACAAGTAAGTAGAAAACGCGTTATCATCCGCACATTATCATAGAGGGGAAAAGCAGCTAACGGGATTAAACCGAGCTTTCGTTTCCCTTTCAGTTGGGAGTTCGAGGAGTCCGAGGAAGGTCCTGTCACTAGCATCCCCTACCAGCTGCAGAGGCTGTTTGTGCTGCTGCAGACCAGCAAGAAACGATCCGTAGAGACCACAGACGTGACGCGCAGCTTTGGCTGGGACAGCAGTGAAGGTGAGCTCCTCCCAGCACTGCTCAACAAGGCTTTGTAATCCTTCCATGAAAGTGTCTAGCATTACTGACAGCCTCATTAAAATCCACACTGCCAGGAAAACGTTTGGAGCGCCCCGTATTTGATCATTTTTGTTGAAATTCTCATTTCACGTACACTGTTACATACACAAGATATATATTTTACACATTTCAAACCTTGTGCTGCTGTAGATTGAATAATTTCAACTTTTTATTCTTACTATTGCTAAGTGTATCATACGCTTAGTATTGGCATACGGTTTATATCCCTGCATAATAATAAATTTGGAGAGATTTTTTTTTTATATATATATAAATATATACCAAAGTCTCAATACAAATGAGTTGCCCTATATGACAAAAGAAAACAGCTAAGTTTTTTGCATGCCAAACAGAAATGGGAACTAGTTGCAGGCAGGAAGTAAAATTGCACGTGAAGAACTGAGGAAACACTGGATCACGTGCGCCCTACAATTGGTTTAACGCGAGTCATTTTGTTTGGATTTGCTGTGGCGTAACTGATTTGCATGGAGCTGCGCGTTTCAATTCAAATGTCATTGAAATTGCAGCTCCACGCACGCGCACACACACACGCGCACGCACAGAAAATAAACATCTGCCTGTCACGTTGTTGCTTGCCAGTCTTTACTCTATAGGCTTTAACAGGATTACAGTCCAAGTGCACCTGCCTTTAATATTGCACTTGCATGAGAATCACTGGAGAGTGATGAGTTAATGAGTTTAAAAAAGACAAAGATTTAAGTTTCCTAATTTAGTTGCTGTTCTGTATCATGCCATGTCGGTGGAAATAATAGTGTTGAAAGTGTAATAAAACAAATTCCAGGAGGTTTAACATTTTAAACATTGCCTGGCATTGTAGCCTATATAGATGATCAGAGGCAGTGCAGCCAGACCACTAGAGTGCTGTGAAAGTATTCTACATTTGTTTGTGTGTGTGTGCATGTTTGTATGTCGTGCAGCCTGGCAACAGCACGACGTCCAGGAGCTTTGTCGGGTCATGTTCGACGCCTTGGAGCAGAAGTGGAAACAGACAGAGCAGGTACATTGCACAGCTCCTGCACCTTTATCTGATATGCCACTAATCCACTGGGGTCTGAACAAAGGACCCAGTGTACCACGAAAGTCTGAGGGTTAGTACTTTGGAAGTTGCTTGTGTAAACATGGCCTCATGTGATCTGCGCAGCATTTTGAAGACGTTTCTGACTCTCACAGGGTTTTCACTGTGTTGTTAGTAGTGGTTAGCCAGAGCATTGTCATTTTATATGCCTTTTGCATATAATTATATTGAGGAATTTTAGTGTAATGTTGTATGTTTCAAGTACTGAATAACTGTTCTGACTCCTCAGGCAGACCTTATAAATCAGCTGTACCAGGGAAAACTGAAGGACTATGTGCGCTGTCTGGAGTGCGGCAACGAAAGCTGGAGGATCGATACATACCTGGACATTCCGTTGGTCATCAGGCCTTTCGGAGCCAGCCAGGCCTTTGGCAGCGTGGTACGTCTCTGTTCAACCTGTCAGTTGTTTGATGTTGTACCATACGTGTGTGGATAGTACAACAAACCCCCCCCTCCTCCAATAGTTTCCACTAGGGCTAATCAAATGCAACCTTAAGTTCATTAATTGAATAAATTTGCATATATTTAGTAAGCTAAAGTAGGTGGTTTCAACCGTTTTGACTCATTGACAGTTTTTCATGTTTTCATAATTTCCAATGAAATATGAAAATTGAACAGTGTGTCAAATTTATACGCAAGTAGTTAAATTTCCAACAGGGACGTTTTGTACGGCTGAATCACAAATCGTTGGATATATGTAGTGTAGAGGTGGATTTTACCGAGACCGGTAACGAAGTCGTGCTGTACCTGCCATTAACCGATTAATCAACTCGTAGCTTTTAAAATTGATACTGAATGAAAATATAACACTCAAAAAGTAAAATATTGCTGAACTTTATTACAAAAACAAACAGTGCTGACTGCATGTTATGTTTTTAAACGAAGTAATTATATAAATATTAATATATATTAAGTATTAATAAATACTTTAAAGATATACTTCCAAACTGAACCAAAAAGTATCACTCCAAATAAAAATAGAGACACAAAAAATAAAAATCTTTAAATAACAGAACAAAATTTGTTAAAGTTTTTATTTCGCCTCTAGAGGCCGCTCTCGTACAGTATATCGACAGCGAACCCTTCTCAGTCGCTATCATCCGTAGGTGTGGACTTATAGCCAGTAACCAGTAGTTCCAGTTATCAGCAAAACCAATCGCTTGACCTCTAATACAGTGCGTTGCATAAGTCTCGTGACTGTCATACGTCATATCGTGAGCATATCTAATAAAGAAAAGATTGTATTGTGATTTTTACGTGCATCATGGATAGTGTGTAAAAAAAAAAAAAAGCTGAATATCATTGATGATAAAAGGTTACTGTAAATTAATAGCAATGAATCTGAAGTATTAATGTCTCCTTCATGCTCTGATGCCTGTACCAGGAGGAAGCACTGCAGGCCTTCATCCAGCCTGAAACTTTGGACGGGCCCAACCAGTATTTCTGCGAGCGCTGCAAAAAGAAATGCGATGCACGCAAGGTGAGCAGAGCAGATTAGTGCAGACTGTTGTTGTTGTTGTTTCTCTGTAATGAGTTCCTATCGTATTGTTGCTTCTGTCTGTGTCTGGTTTCTTCAGGGTCTGCGGTTTCTGCACTTTCCCTATTTGCTGACGCTGCAGCTGAAACGTTTTGACTTTGACTACACCACTATGCACCGAATCAAGCTCAATGACCGCATGACCTTCCCCGAGGAGCTTGACATGAGCCCCTTTATTGACCTCGAGGACGAGGTAAAAGAGAAAACGGTCTCCACTAGATTGCTGTAGCCAACAAATCTCGATTAGTTCCTGATTAGTTAGAACTGATCGTGACTGACGATGGTGATGGTGACTTGTCTTTTTTTCCTCTTTGATTTACCACACGTGCAAATTCCAGAAATCCCCTCAGACGGAGAGCTGCACTGACAGTGGGGCGGAGAACGAAGGCAGTTGCCACAGCGACCAGATGAGCAACGACTTCTCCACGGACGATGCTGTTGACGAGGGCATCTGCCTGGACAGTACCAGTGCCGCTGAGAGGGTGCTTAAGACAAAGGTACCGCCGTTCTTAACCCTGAAATGTCTGCATAATGGATCATGTATATTTATTTGACTGTAAACGTTAAAGGTGACTATGAACAAATAAAAGCTATGATGTCATTCGTTAATACGTTACATGCGGTTATTGGAAAATAATCGTCGCAGAGGTTTTTCCTTTCACAACATCCCATTATGTTCCTTTGCAGAGCTCTCTGACCTATGAACTGTTCTCGGTAATGGTGCATTCTGGGAGTGCCGCAGGTGGACACTACTACGCCTGCATCAAGTCCTTCAGCGATGGCCAGTGGTACAGCTTCAACGACCAGCACGTCAGCAAGGTTCTTCAGCTTTCATATTTAAACAGATTATTATTTTTTATATGTATATTTAAAGATGAATTGGTTTTCAGTATAATATCTATATTTTCTAAACATGCTGTTTTTTTTTTTTTTTTTTTTTTTTTGCTGTAGATCACACAGGATGACATCAGAAAGACATACGGTGGTTCCTCAGGGAGCAGAGGCTATTACTCCAGTGCCTTTGCCAGGTTTAAAAAAAAACAAAACCCTTGCATCTATTTTTATTTATTTATTTATTTATTTTACACGTCTGCCTCCGGGTGCCGTTTTGACGGTGGGGTGTAAAAGGGAAAAGCGCACACACAGGCATGTCTTAAAACAAACATAATCACCATGAACTTCAGCCATTAAACAACTAAATGGCATCACACTGAGATAAACACAACAGACTATGGAAGCGTGAACAAAGCCCCATTTACTGCTACCCCTCGATCATGTGCCTGCGGTTTTTAAGATGCCGTAGAGTTGTATAAGTATCGACGTTCTTGCATCACTGGCTTCTCTGACTGGAAATAATCCCCTAATTAATATTTTGTATTCCAACAGCTCCACAAACGCATACATGCTCATATATAGACTGAAAGATTCCTCAAGGAATGCAAGTAAGAGAAGTTCTGAAGTTCCTCTTGTACTTTATCTAATCTAATTTTTGTGAGGTTTTCTTTCTTTTTCTTCCTTTTGCTTTTAAAAATCAGTTTATTTAATTTTTCTTTTCAATATTTTCGCAATACGGTTTATACTGCTGAATTATTTAGCTGTTTTTGCGCATAAAAAAGGTCACCTCTGTGTGCAGAGTACCTCGATGCTGAAGACTTCCCAGAGCACATTAAGCGTCTCGTTCAGAGGGAGCGAGAGTCCGAGGAGCAGGAGAAAAGGCAACGAGAGATCGAGCGCAACACCTGCAAGGTACCGCATGTTCCTCTTAAACTTGACCGCAACCTCATGCTTTTCCAGCTGAATGCTCATGCCATCTCCCCCCCCCCCACACATATTTGTATAGATCAAGCTGTTCTGCATGCATCCTGTCAAGATGACGATGATGGAGAACAAGCTGGAAGTTCACAAGGACAAAACACTCCGAGAGGCCACAGAAACGGCGTACAAGGTAAATCCAGCCCACGCTCATTAGTGAATGTTGTATGTGACAATCAGAAGACCCGACTCCGATGTGTGTTCTGCAAGTTTCCATTAAACATATTTTGGTGGACTGTTCTGCTTTTAATTTAAAGTAGACGACCTTTTTTCATGTTGTAAGCTCAATGAAGGTCGTGTTTAGTAAGATTTTACCAGAAAAGGTTTTGGAATATTTTATCATATGTAAATGTAAGGCATTTTATATAATCGTAACCACTGTATTTTCCTTTGGTTTGGGTTTTATTTTGTCGGTTTTTTGCTACAGATTCTGACGTGGCATCTGTTTACTGCTAGTGAACATGCAGTCGTTTGTGTCTGTTTGCTTTGGCCTACTAGCTGATGGAGCTTGAGGGTGTAGTTCCTCTGGACTGCTGTCGCTTGGTGAAGTACGATGAATTTCACGAATATCTGGAGCGCTCATATGAGGGGGAGGAGGACATGCCCATGGGGCTGCTCCTTGGCGGGGTTAAATCCTCCTACATGTTCGATTTACTACTAGAGAGCCGCCGACCCGACCAAGTGTTCCAGCCTTATAAACCTGGAGGTACCACGAATCACTAATTAACTAATCGTTTTTTGGAGTCATTTCTGAAATGATCAAATTTGCCAAGTCTCTGTTTGTTTGTTTGTTTGTTTGTTTGTTTATTTATTTATTTTTAAGTATAAGCATGTTAATCGAATTAGGACTTCTATAAAGTGCACATAATAAGAGTGTGTATACTGTATGTACACTACTGGTCAAAAGGTTAGAAAAGCTCATTCTTTATGGGAATTATGGGAACTATGTTGTGATGGAAAAATCCAAAAGAAATCAAAATTATTACAAATTTCAGCATCTTCAAAGTAGAACTTCCAGAAATGTATTCTTGGCGTTTTCTCAACCGATTCCTTGAGGAATTTCCCTGAGATGCTTTTTTTTTTTAAACAGTATTAAAGGAGTTCCCAAATACGCTGGACACTTATCAGTTGCTTTTCGGAATATATGAGGCATAAGTCAAACATTTTTATGAACAAAATGTTAGTTTTCTAATGAAGGAAATGCATGTTGGCACGATTATATTTTTGTCTACGAAACTGGTTTCAAACATTTAATCGTACAACTTCAGATCATGAGAAACATTTCAGTCAGGCGTCTCGAAACTTTTGACCGATAGTGTATTTAACTCTTCAGAGGTGATGGTGAAGGTCCACGTGGTGGATCTGAAGAGCGAGACCATCGCCGCTCCAGTCAACGTCAGGGCATACCTGAACCAAACCATTACGGAGTTCAAGCAACTCCTCGCACAAGTACGTTTTCTCTCTCGCCGTCTGCACACACTAGCGCTGTACCACGAGCACTACGATCTGTTCATTCGATCATGTTAACCATGCATGAAAGTCTTGTTTATTCCTTCGTTCAGGCGACCGGGCTGCCCGCAGAAACCATGCGAGTCGTCCTGGAGCGTTGCTATAACGACCTCCGGCTTCTCTTCGTGCCCAGCAAGACGCTAAAGGCTGAGGGTTTCTTCAGGAGTAACAAGGTTTTCATTTTCTTAATGCCACATGGGAAAACTGCGAGACTGTGTGTGTGCTTTTTTTTTTTGGATCAAGGTTTCTTTATTAACATTTTCCAACTCAAACATGTACAGCAAATAAACAGAACAAAACCTCCCCCCAGTGCCAGACACAGAACATACATAATACAAATTACAAAGCCAGACCATCATAGAAAAAAAGAGAGCAAAAGAAACAAAATTATAGACAATTAACGCGTAATACTATCAGCGTCCACGTCCCTAACAAAGAACAGAAAAGGTTGCCAGATTTTGTAAAATATCTCAGTCGCTCCCCTGACAGTGTACCTGATCTTTTCCAACTTAAGATGACACATGACGTCCCTGACCCAGTGACCATACACTGGTGGAACAGTATCCTTCCATCTAAACAATATTAATCTCCTGGCCAGGAGGGTCTCATACCGTCTAAAAGGATAGTTTTCCGGGGTCACCCCAAACAGTGCAATAAGAGGGGACGGCTGTATTACACTTCCCAATATCTTAGTAAAAGTATCAAATATAGATTGCCAGAATGTGTGCAGCTTCGGACAAGTCCAGAACATATGCAGCAGATTGGCTGGGGCCTGTCTGCATCGATCACATGTGGGAACAATGCCGGAATTAATCTTTGAGAGCCTGGTTTTGGACCAATGCAGATTAACAATTTTAAATTGGACAACCGCATGTCTGAGACATATGGAGGAGGAGAAAATCCCCTCGATTACCTTGCACCAGTCCATATCAGAAATTGATTCGCCCAGGTCTGTTTCCCATTTACTCTTGAAGTGATGACAAATCATGCATGCTGAGTAGGTCGTAGATGGCACTTCTTATCTGTTTCCTAGCCAGTTTAGCTTTAAAAACTGCATTTAATAAAGAATCGGAAGGGCACAATGGGAAGGTGTTCAAAGCTTCTAAGCTGCAAATATTTATAAAAATGCGATCTGGGAATGTCATATTTCTGAGTTATCTGTTCAAACGATCCAAAAACGCCCTCAAAATATAGGCCAGATAGTGAGACAGCCCCCTTATTAGACCAAGTAGCAAAAGACTTATCCAACAGAGATGGGATAAACAGATGATTGTTTGCAATTGGCCCCATGAGTGACAAGTCCCCAAGAGAGAAAGATCTTCTAAACTGATTCCAAATTTTGATTGAGTGTATAACAACTGGATTAGAGGTAAAGCTAGACAGAGGTTGTGCGAACGCAATGGACGCCCCCTCCATAATTGTCCATACAGGGGCTTCCGCACTCTCCCCCATCCAGTACAACAGTGATCTTATATTAGCTGCCCAGTTAATAGTACATGAAGTTTGGGAGTGCCATCCCTCCCTTCACTCAAGGTCTCTGAAATATATGCCTTTTTATCCGTGGTGGCTTTTTGTTCCAGATAAAGGATGATATCTGACTGTTCAGTTTTGAAAAGAAGGACTTGGTAAGAAACATTGGGAAACACTGAAAAACATAAAAATTTAGGCAGCACATTCATCTTTATAGTATTGATTCTGCCCCCCAGGGAGAGAGGCAGAAAGTCCCACTGCTCTACATCTTGCCTCAGATTGGACAATAAGGGCTGATAAATAGCAAGGTATAGATCTTTATAACTATGTGTAATCCACACCCTGAGATACTTGAATTTCTTTAGACAAATTTTGAAAGGAAATGAGTCCAGGCGTACCTGTGGGGGCCCCTCCCCAACAGGCATCAGCTCACTTTTTTGAATATTAACCTTATAGCCCGATATTCTACCGAAAGCCTCGAGTAGGGTCATTAGTTCAGGGAGACTCTCACGGGACTATGAGATAAACACAAGCAGGTCATCCGCGTACAAAGAAACGTTATGCTATTTCCCCGCACGCCGGATCCCTTTGATGCTTGTATTATGTCTTAGCGCTACAGCCAATGGCTCCATCGCCACAGCAAATAGCAGTGGCGATAGAGGACAGCCCTGTCTTGTACCCCGCTGGAGCTCGAAGTAGGTGGATAAATTATTATTAGTACGAACGGCCGTCCTAGGAGACGTATATAAAAGTTTGATCCATGATACAAACTTGGGACCGAATCCAAACCTCTCCAGCGCGCTGAAAAGATAGCCCCACTCCACCCGGGTAAATGCTTTTTCAGCGTCGAGTGAAGGCACCACTTCCAGGGTACCAGGTGGGGCGGGGCTATAGAGGATATTGAAAAGGCATCTGATGTAGAAAAAAAAAAAAGAGTATCTATTCTTAATAAAACCTGTTTGGTCCGGTGATATAATGGATGGAAGAACTCCCTCCAAGCGACGCGCCAAAGTTTTAGCTAGGATTTTAACATCGGTATTTAATAAAGAAATTGGACGGTAAGAGCTGCACTGAAGAGGGCTGTTATCATTCTTAAGGAGTAAGGAGATAACTGCTTCACGCGTAGTAGATGGCAGGGCTCTCAAGGAGAACGACTCCCTGAAGACCGACAATAACACAGGGGAGAGTTGCGTTGAAAACTTTCTATAGAAATCGGCTGGATAGCCATCCAGTTCTGAGGACTTGCATGGAACCAATCGCTGATGCTATCTCCCCGACCAAGAGGTCCTCCTCCAACCGTACAGCCTCCTCTGGATCTAAGGACGGAACATGCAGGGTCTTAAAGTCTTCCAATGCAGAAGGGTCTACAGATGGGTTGGAGCTGTATTGGGACATATAAAAAGCTTGAAAGCTAGAATTAATCTTATGATTATCTGTATTTTTCGAGCCCTGCTTATCATACACTTCAGACAGATTAGTAGTCCTCATTCTTAGCTGGTGGGCAAGAACCTGTCCAGCCTTCTCCCCATGCTCATAAAACCCACATCGTGATTTGGAGATAAGATACTCAGCCTGTTTCGTTGATAAAAGGTCAAACTATCTGCAGTGACAAACGCCTCTTCACAAAATCTGCAGAAGGTAGTTGGCCATGTGACCTATCCAGCTCAAGAATCTCTTCCGCCAGTTCTCCCAGTCAAGCCATATTCACTCTCTTCTGGTTAGCACCGTATGAGATGACCTGACCTCGTAAATACGCCATCAGCGACTCCCAAATAGTCGGAGGACATTCCAGGTGTCTGATTAGTATCCAAAAAAAAGCGAAAGCAGGATATCCGCCTTCAAAGACAGCATCCAACTCCTGGCTGTTCAGCCGAGGCGGGGCTCTCCGAGTTCAGTGAGGCAGCAGAGCTCGTGGCTGAAACGTTTGCTAGAATTTATATTTCCGCAAATTAGCCGCCATTTTTCCACAAATAAACACTCAATCAGATTATGAAAGTATGTTAGAAACCGGGTTTGTTGGTATTAAACTCTGAAAAACACTTATTAACTTAAAAAAAAAAAACAGTATTTCGACTGGAGCTCAAACAAAACCAACCTACTCCATGTTCCGCTCAACAGCGCCCCCGAGACTGTGTTTTTATTGGGAGTTCTTTGTCTGTGTTTGGCAAAATTCTGCATTGATCTCACCAGCCGTATCTCTCTAACGGTTTCCTCTTCCTTTAGGTTTTCGTGGAGAGCTCCGACTCTGAGGACCACCAGGCGACGTTCACCGACTCTCTCCTGTGGAAGCTTCTGGACCGTCACGGCAACACAATCAGACTATTTGTTTCACTCCCAGAGCAGTCCCCAGGCTCCATTGCCCACAGAACTAGTTGCCCCAAAATGAGCGCTGACTCTGAGGACTCGTTCGAGGGGGCTAAATGCAGCGGGCAGTACGTTGAGGCCATACTGGAAGAGAGTACGGAGAAGTTAAAGAACCTTTCCCTCCAACAGCAGAAGCAGAAGCAAACCTCCAGCACCAGCGAGAGCCAGAAGAGTTCAGACCACAGTGATTTCGAGCACCTCGATTTCCCGCAGCTCGAGAACCAGCTGGCTTCGGAGGAACGCTCAGACTCTGACGCCAACAACGACCGCAGCACCAGCTCCGTGGATTCTGACATCCTGAGCTCGAGCCATAGCAGCGACACGCTGTGTAACGCTGACGGCACGCCTCTGCCTCTGGCTAACGGCCTCGACTCGCACAGCATAACCAGCAGCCGCCGATCCAAAGCCCACGAGGGCAAGAAGGAGAGGTGGGACACGGCTGAGGAGGACTCGGGCACGGACAGCGAATATGACGAGAACGGCAAGAGTAAAACGCAGACTCATTACCTGTACTTCAGAGCAGATCCGTATTCACAGGAGGGTGCTGCCGTAGATGGACAGAAAGGTAAGGGACACTGTTAATGGCTGTGTGGGGAGAGGAGCAGAAACGTTTTTTGTTGTTTTTATCATTCCTCTTTTATGTATTTGATAACCTGGGCACATTTTGAGGTAAAACCCTACTCTGATTATACCTTTACTGTTGCCAGTTAGAGTTTTACTAATGATTTGAGTTTTTATTGATCTTACGTACATTACAGCACAGTGAAATTATTTTCTTTGGAATGGGGTCAGAGCGCAGGGTCAGCCATGATACAGTGCCCCTGGAGTAGAGAGGGTTAAGGGCCTTGCTCAAGGGCCCAACAATGGCAGCTTGGCAGTGCTGGGGCTTGAACACCCGACCTTCTGATCAGTAACCCAGAGCCTGGCAGTGCTGGGGCTTGAACCCCCGACCTTCTGATCAGTAACCCAGAGCCACCACTGCCTGCAAAATATGCACAAAAATGGCATGTTTAACTTCTACTGCTAGATAGATAGATGGCTCAATATTGTGATTTGCAATTTGACTTGCATTATGTTACAATTTGTGGTCTCAGATTATGGCCAAAAGAAAGGGTTTTATCTTGTAGGTGGTTGATAAATCAGGAATTATGTGACTAGTCATATAAACTGACAAAAAATGGGCTGATCAAAACTAACCTGTGTAAACTTTGCAAAAATAAATGGATTCGTTTGTTACCCTAGACCAGGGGTGGGCAATCTTATCTGGAAAGGGCCGATGTGGGTGCAGGTTTTCATTCCAACCAAGCAGAAGCCATGCCTGAATCTATTGAAATCCAAGATCAACTGATTAAACGGCTGGAATCAGGTGTGTCTCCTGCTCGGTTGGAGTGAAAGTACCGGCTCCTTACAGATATGATTGGACACTCCTGCCTTAGACGGCCCTGTTATCTATTTTGCGACAGTCTAATTGAAATAATTGAGTTCACCTTTTGGTGTTTCCTTCCATGCATTCAGGTTTACTTGTCCATGTTGATAAAAGGATCACACTGGCATCGTTCAAGCAGAACCTGGAGCCGTTTGTCGGAGTCCCATCTACTCAGTTCAAGGTCTTCCGGGTCTACGCCAACAACCAGGAGTTTGAGAGCGTGCGACTCAACGAGACTCTTTCCTCTTTTTCAGATGACAACAAGGTTTGCCCTTTTTGGTTACGAACACATCATAATCGCACACTGCATCACCCTCTTAGTCAGCCTTGAGTCATTTTTAAGGCGGCTTCTGCTAGCAATATATATATATATATATATATAATTTTTTTTTTATCTGTAGATCACCATTCGTTTCGGACGAGCCCTAAAGAAAGGAGAATACAGGGTAAAGGTGTACCAGCTGTTAGTCACTGAATCAGAGGTAAGCAAATATCAGCATCTTCAAACTAGGGATGTCGACATACACACATTCTCATGATCGATCATCATTTAAATTAATGCTCGAATAATCATAAATCTTAATACTGCAAGAAGCGTGTACTGCAGTGACGTATACCACCGGCATGACTGGGTGTGAAAATCCCACTCAAAATGCCAGCTTCCTCAACCAAATGAAATGTTTTGTTTATTTTACTCTAAACAATTTACAATGTGTCGCTAGAGCCGTCTCAGGTGGCCTACTCTGGCAACAGTGCGCATGTGAGACCTATTAATATTGCGTGCATCCATGTGAGCAAATCGGTTTGTTATTATATAAGCGTGTTCTTTTCTTCCCAATGTGCCTAGGATATTTGCTCTTATCACGGAAAATTCAGAGAATATGAAAAAGAAGTGTTTTACTCATGAATGTTACAACTAGGACGGCAACTAACGATTATTTTCATAATCGATTAGTTGGCCGAATATTATTTCCCCCCGATTAATCAGAGGGGGGCGCTAGTGTTCTGTTTGAGATGATCTTGCCTTTCTAAAATTCATATACTAGATAGTAGTGCATAGTGTAAGTGTAGAGAATGTTATTTGGGACACAACTTTTAGTATTTTACTCTCCGAAGTTTGTTTTCGGAACAGAAATAGCGTAATGTGAATCTCCTACGTGATAATGAGATTCATTGACTACGATTTTCATAATCCATTATCGACTTTATATTAGCTCTACTTATAACCCTACACCATTTAGTTATTACTTCGGCGGTCCTGCTTGAAGTTGAGACGATGTACATACCTCATATGGATAGTGTTTCATTATTTATATAATCACATGTTTGGAAGCCGAACGTATACGATCGCTGACGTGCTAGTCCTGTTCCTGTGCTAATCTGAATCCATTCTTGAATGTTGTAGTCCAGCTGTATGAAATTATTCAACTCTCGAAAACCATGTTGTTTATCGGTGTCATTTGCAATCATTTTACCCAGTCATGTCATGTGTCCAAAATCTATTGAATTATTAAGGACAATTCCTCGATTGTCGTTTAATCTTTAGCATCCCTGCTTCAAATACTTGTTCGGGATTAAAGTGCTCAGTTTGTTCATGAGATTAAGTTGCAAAACACATTTCAGCTGTATCGATACGAGTGGTGGGAAAATTTGTTCACTGTTAATGTGGATGTGATCTTTCTCTCATAGCCTTGTAGATTCCTGTTGGATACAGTGTTCGCTAAGGGCATGACAGTGAGGCAGTCTAAAGAGGAGCTACTGCCCCAGCTCCGAGACCAGTGCAAACTGGACCTTAGCATAGACAGGTGAGCACCCGAATGCATCACAGCTGTTTGTTTCAAGATGTGACCGATCCTTTGGCATACAGAATTGGTGTTTGGATGCAATGAGCTGATTTTGCACATGATCGAGTACATTTACATTTATTCATTTAGCAGACGCTTTTATCCAAAGCGACTTACAAATGAGACACACTCACACACCAATGGTAGCAGAGCTGCCATGCAAGGTGCTAGCTTGCCATCAGAGGCAACTTAGGGTTCAGTGTCTTGCCCAAGGACTCTTCGGCATGGGATCACCCGGGCCGGGATTCAAACCACCAACCCTACGATTAGTGGATTAGTGGACAACCCGCTCTACCGACTGAGCCACAGCCGCACAGTAGAGTAATCAATCAATTATTTGTGTGCGGAGATCAACCAATATTGATTTAAAAATATATATTTTTTTTGTTTGTGCCCGATAACCGATACGCAGAATCGATACTTGTGAATTTTACTCCTATTTTTGACGCAATGAAAACACCACCACTGAACTGAACAAACCGTTTTATTTATAACAATTTTGTCAATTTCACTTCCGCCTTGCATACAAAACAACTCTTATTTATACACCAATAAATCTGAGAGTCTGAGAGTGCAAAAATAAAATGGTGCACTTTTTTTTTTTTTTTTTTTTTAATGAGCTTCGATGAGGTAAACAAAGCACAAAAATAATTTTAACAACAAACTGATGCAGTGCTGAAATGGTGATCTTGTGCACAATTCTCAATGCCCACTAGATGGCGCCATTTATTGGTGGATTCGATATTATGAAAACCGATATCCGATTACATTTACATTACATGTATTCATTTAGCAGACACTTTTATCCAAAGCGACTTACAAATGAGACACACTCACACATGGTAGCTGAGCTGCCATGCAAGGTGCTAGCTTGCCATCGGGGGCAACTTAGGGTTCAGTGTCTTGCCCAAGGACACTTCGGCATGGGATCACCCGGGCCGGGATTCGAACCACCGACCCTACGATTAGTGGATTAGTGGACAACCCGCTCTACCGACTGAGCCACAGCCGATTATGGTCAAATGCTTAAATATCGGGAAAAGAATCTGTAAAACCGATTTATCGTTGATCAGTGTGCTATGATTTTGTCCAGATAGTATCCTCGTGACCTGTTAATTTAATTTAGCTGTATACCTTAGTAAATTGATGTTTAAATTAATGTTCAGAGTCCAGACTTTCAGCCCTAATTCAAGGGTATTTACATCCAAATTGTGAATAGTGTATGAATTGCCGCAATTTTTATGTTTCGAGGTAGAAAAGTAGTTGGACATTCGGTTACATGGCTGTTTCCATAGCCAGGTGTGGCGTTCTCGTATTATTTCACTTAAGTGATCAGATAAAAGGTCAAGATTTAATTTCAAATGTGGCATTTGGAACTCTCTATATGAAGTCCAAATCTGTCACTGCCAGTGAAACAAGCCCTCACTAGTGTGAATGATCAAAACAAACCCATCAGTGAGGTAGCGAAAACATTTGGTGTGGCCAAATCAACTATTTTGTACATTCTTATAAACAAAGAACGTACCAGCGAGCTCAGGAACACCTCAAATGCCCGGGAGACCCCAGAAAACAACTGTGGTGGATGACACGAGAATTATTTCCCTGGTGAAGAAAACCCCTTTCACAACATTTGGCCCGATCAAGAACAAACTTCAGGAGGTAGGTGTATCTATCGGTGGCAATCAAGAGAAGACTTCACCAGAGTTAATACAGAGAGTTTACCACAAGATCTAAACCATTGGTTTACATCAAAGATCATCTTTTATCAAAGGATAGGAAGAGAAGGGTATGCGGGGAAAGAAGGAACTGCTTATGATCTGAAGCGCCTCATCTGATTGTGTGTGCAAATCTAGCTGCCAGTGGAACCCTTGTACTTATTGATAGCAAGACTGCTGGCAGAAGCCGCAGGGTGAATTCTAAAGTGTATAGGGCTATATTATCTGCTCAGATTCAGACTTTGCTTCAAAAATCATTGGATAGTGTTTCAGAGTTCAGATGGGCAATGACCCAAAGCGTACTTTTGAAAGCAACCCAAGACTTTTCTTTTTTTCTTTAAGGCAAAAAGTGAAATGTTCTACAATGGCCAACTCCATGACCTGACCTGAATCCAATTGAGCGTGCTGAAGGCAAAACATGAATGTAAATACACTTTAAATGAAAGTTACAGGTCTCCACTTTGAGCCTATGTACAGTATTTTCTTTCAATTCCAGTTAGATGGGGAAGACGGCTAATATAACAATTTTGTCGATGTTGAAATATTTATGGACCTGGCTATATTTTGGTGAGTCGTAGCCAGGATTTAATGGGATGTGAACCACTTGAGTACAGAACTTTTGATCTGGTAAATAAATAAATAATGGGTAATAAAGTGAAATGCCTTGTAATCAGTCAGCAGCGAGGTAGCTGTCTGATCATCCACAGTGACCCCGTAACCGCTCTAATGGAATCGTATATTAAACTATAGATTTTGGTGTGAATGTTTTTTGGAAAATCTCCCATTGTCACGTTACAGAATTTGCCCTGGACCTCATGTCAACGGTTATTCATGTCCATCTCTGTGCCCAATACTGCATCTGACCTTTTCAGTGGCCCGATTCACTGGTATCATGTGGCAAAGGAGCTGAATCCACACAGAATGTAAATTGTCTCGTGTCGGCGCTTGTGTAGGTTTCGACTCCGGAAGAAGACGTGGAAAAACCCAGGCACCGTGTTTCTGGAGTATCATGTTTATGAGGAGGACATCAATATCTCGAGTAACTGGGAAGTCTTCCTTGAAGTTCTTGACGGTAAAGATTTTATTTCTACAAAAATTAAAAGGACAACGGCAGATAATCATTGTTATGCAAAACACGATATGAGAGACATGTTCTATAGTTCTAATGGAAATGCTGTTTATAAATAATTAATCAACTTATTTTTTATAGAGTTGGTGAAGACTTTCACAAAATGAAGATATCGCTCAAGTATTGATTTATTAAGCCAGAGTTCAAAAGACCTAGATAGTGAACAATTCAACTCAATTTTATTTGTATAGCGCTTTTACAATAGACTTTGTCTCAAAGCAGCTTTACAGGAATATATAAAGACGGTATACAGAAATTAAAAGTGCGAATTTATCCCAATTGAGCAAGCCGGTAGCAAGGAAAAACTCCCCAAGATATTAAGAGGAAGAAACCTTGAGAGGAATCAGACTCAGAAGGGAACCCGTCCTCATCTGGGTCACAACAGACAGTGTGAAAAAGTTCATTATGGTTTTATATGAAGTCTGTTTGGCCTTTAGAAGCAGCCGTAGTCCCAGCAATCTGGAATTGGAGTAGATGAGAGCTCCATCCAGAGGTAGGACATCCGAAACGGATCATGCAGGTCCAGTGAGCAGAGAGGATCAGGATCTCAAGTATCTCCATAAAATCATGTGTGGCTCAACAGAAGGAGAGAGGGAGAGAAAAGATTATTAGGACTGTGCTAATCATAATAGAAAGTCTCCTCGGGGTAAGCTTGAGTAAACAAATGTTTTCAGTCTAGACTTAAACACTGAGACTGTGTCTGAGTCCCGAACACTAATTGGAAGGCTGTTCCATAACTGTGGGGCTCTATAAGAGAGAGCTCTTCCCCTTGCTGTAGCCTACGCTATTTGAAAATTTATAAAATTTAAGGTACCGTCAAAGTCAGTAGGTGCCTCAAACCAGTAAAAATAGCCCACGTTATCCGTGTGCTATTAAAATGTCACTCCGCACCAATTATTTCTGAGCCAGCTGTCTTTAATTTTGTTTGTTGTGTATTGCAGTGCATTACAGACATGTACACACCTTAATCACGCTGTTAACGTCTTGTGGGAGTTTTCTCTGCATTTCGCGACTGGACACTGACACACACGGCTGCGTCCTTACTATATAGTAGCCGCTATACATTTTCACCTACTATATTGCAGGTAAGTGCGCAGTAGAGCGCTGCCGTGTGTGTGTGTCCGTGTCCTGTCGCGAAATGCAGTGAAAACTCCCACATGACGTTAATAATGTGATTAAGGTGTGTACATGTCGATAATGCGACTAAAACAGGAATTCTCCATGTCTTAATTCGATTTGTTTACTTCGAGTATGACTTTAACCGAATTAAGGAAGTCAGAAATCGCTGTTTACATGCTAGCTTCTTAATCAGAGTATCGTCATAATCTGGTTAATATCGGATTATTGTTATCCATCAGTGCGTTTACATGGACTGTATAGATGTTCAGTTCATTTGAAATGTAAACGGTGTGATCATGTTAGTTTTGTGTTCATTTTATTTCTCAAACTGTCCCCACTGTGTAATTGTAATCGTCTGTGTGTTGCAGAACCGGATCGGATGAAGTCCATGTCTCAGCTGGCGGTGCTGACACGACGCTGGTTTCCGGCTCAGATGAAGCTCGAGCCCTTTCGTGAGGTGGTGCTAGAGAGCAGCAGTGTGGACGAACTCAAGGAAAAGGTGATGTCTAAATGGACAGTCTCTTTCCTTTTCTATCGCACAGACCCCTGATGTAAAGTCAACACTGGCCTTGGAAGGCGTTTCATTCTCATGATGTTTGTTTTCCTGCAGCTCAGTGAAATGAGTGCGATCCCTCTCGAGAACCTGGAGTTCGCCAAGGTATGACCGCTTGCTTATTGTGGGTTAGGGTGTTTAGTGTTTTGGCTTTTAGTCTGAATGTATGGGTTCATAGCCAGGGTCAATGCTGTGCTCATTTGGAGAGGGCCATCGCCGTTGTGCTCTTGATAAGCAACTCGCACGACTGAATATTGCTTTGTTTTGTAGTAGCGCTTCATGTTACCACTTTTTTTTTTTTTTTTTTTTTTTTATGAGTTAATTAGTGGAGAATAAACCCATAAAGTTTACAAACCAGAGAGGATCACTAAAATAGAACAATACTTAGGAAAGTACAGTCTTGTTCTAGCCCTATTCATCTTTATGGGGGTCAGTTCAATGTGCATCTCCGTCCTCCATCTCTAGGGACGAGGAACCTTTCCTTGTGACATATCGGTGTTGGAGATCCATCAGGATTTAGACTGGAATCCTAAGGTTTCCACACTCAACGTCTGGCCCCTGTACATCTGCGACGATGGTGCGGTGGTGTTTTACAGGTAACACTCCGAGCATTCAGGACAGGATGTAACGAGCACACTCTTTGGCTCTTTTGAAGTTTTGGTATCGAATGCACAGGATGGTTGGGCATGAACTTTTTTGAAAGATTCTTATGACTCTGATTGGGCTTTTAACTTGTAAAGGATATTCAATAATAATAATAATAATCATAAATGCACCTCATAATCTGGTCAAAAGCAACCAGTGAATTTCTGGATAATCAAGACGGAAAATTTGTGAATTATTAAGTAAATATTTCCTGAAATATTTCCTGAGTTGTTCATTTTTGTTTAAAGGCTGTGTCTTTCTTCTGCAGAGACAGCACTGAGGAGCTCATGGAGCTCTCAGAAGAAGAGCGCAACGAACTGATGAAGAAGGAGAGCAGCCGGCTGCTGAAGACGGGCCACCGGGTCAGTTATTCTCCCCGCAAAGAGAAAGCTCTCAAGATCTACTTGGACGGAGGGCCTTCTAAAGACCCGGGCCAGGACTGAGAGTGGCCCCACCACACCCCGATACACTTTAGTTTTGTTTTTGTTTTGTTTTTTTTTTTTTTTGGTTTTTGTTTTAAATAGCTGGCCTGTCTGCTGCAGTGTAGCGCTGCCTCACCAGGGGCCCTTGATGACGTCGAAGCCCACGTCCAATCCGACGCCACTGGTGCCGTTCAGCCAGCACTGTCTTCTCCGAGCTCTGTAGGGAGCTTGTGTACAAGGCTCAGAATTTCTACTGTGCACTATAGTTTCTCATAAAGTTTAAAGTGAAGCGTTTCAGATGAACGGACACCCAGGATCATGCAGACAAATCAATCTTGAAAGAGACGGTGATGCACTTGTGGAATAGAGAGGACTATTTGTATCTCTTTCTCTGGCTGTATCAGTTTTGTTTTGTTTTGTTCGTTTCTTTCCCTCAATTACTGTTCATTAATCACCGATTCTCCGATTGAGTAGTGATCTCGTCCAACAAGCACATGTCCATGATCCAAGATTTGCTTGGTTGAGATACATGACGAGCCCCACATCTCCGATGCGAACATAATCATCCTCCGCTAACTTCAGGTGTATTCTAGACGTTCTCAGAATACTTGGTCCTCTGCTCTTGTTCGAGTAATGAATTAAATGCTTCTCTCCTGGACGAAGAGGCTCCGCCCTGGCCTTTTTCCCCCGTGTGTGAGATGGTGGCTGATGCTCTGTGCAACTCTGCTGACTGCTGAAGCTCCTCCATTTGCAGAGGGAACCCCACCTCTTGATCTCTTACAACTCCTCCTACTTCTTTCTCTGGGGTACTCACACTGGTACATTTTTACTCTGCCTTTAAGACTAGGGTAATAAATCAAGTAGAGCTTTATATTTACTTGTCTCCCCCCCCCAATGTCCTCCTTGTAAATTATTTTCGCCCCAGACTTGATTATAATGATCAGTAACTGGCACACATTTTAGTTTTATTTTTGGTCCTGTTTTTAATTCTGCACAACATGGAGTGAAGCCTGTGTGTGTTCAAGCCTGGTCTCTGTGTGTGTGTGTGTGTGTGTGTGTGTATGTGTACTCTCTGGGTGATGCTACTTGCTGCTGTTTTTTTTTTTTTTTTCTTTCTCCCCTTTTTTCTTTTATTGCGTAGCCAGAGAGCAAAAGCTCTAAAGCAGGGCTGCCGGACGCAACTCGCAAGTCTATTGCAAGGTTTAGTAGGTGTGTTGGAACAGGAAAACCACTGGACTGTGCTGTGTGGCATTTGGCGACCCTGATTTAGAGCCACACTGGTGGAACAGCGCTCTGGCTCACAGCATCACTGAACTAAGCCGAACCACCATGGGTTCCCTGGGCTCCTAACTCTGCCACAAGCTGTTCACTGTAGACATGCCAATATGGAAATAAATAATAAAAATTCAGTTCGTCTGAGCGCATCATTTCAGGAGATCCAGTCGTCTTGTGCGTCCTTATGCAAAACCAAAAAAAAAAGTTGAGAGAAAAACGTTTCTTCCACACTCCGAAGTTGTGATCTGTAGCAAAACCCAGGAGAAGAACTAATATGCCTTTACTTTATGAAAGATTGTTGCTTTTTCACTCCGAATCAAGTAACCTGACTTCAAAAACATTGTAGGATGACACTGATTTGTTCGGGGGTGTTTCCAAGCTGTCCGGTCATGCATTACCGTAGGCTGTTGTATTGGTTACTAAATTATTGAAACTAGATTTTACTGATATTTAATCATTTAAAAAGACCCATTCAAGTTACTTTTAAAGGCTTCTGGTTTCGCTGTAACTAATAATACAGGAACTTTTCTTTCCCCTCTGTACAAATGGCTTCAAGACAACTTACTTTACTATAAATCTGCCTTCATCCGTGCCTAATAGCACTGTGAAGGGGAAAAACAATGACCAAGACCATTTTACAGCAATACAGTAGCATTGCATTTGTATTAATTAATATTGATATTGATATGGGCGGCTGTGGCTCAGTTGGTAGAGCGGGTTGTCCACTAATCCACTAATCGTAGGGTTGGTGGTTCGAATCCCGGCCCGGGTGATCCCATGCCGAAGTGTCCTTGGGCAAGACACTGAACCCTAAGTTGCCCCCGATGGCAAGCTAGCACCTTGCATGCAGCTCTGCTACCATTGGTGAGTGTGTGTGTCTCATTTGTAAGTCGCTTTGGATAAAAGTGTCTGCTAAATGAATAAATGTAAATAAATTATATTAATAATAAAAAAAGTGGTTAGTACGTCCGCCTCACACCTCCAGGGTCCGGGGTTCGAGTCCCGTCGGGGCCATGTGTGGGCGGAGTTTGCATGTTCTCCCCGTGTGTCGGGGGTTTCCTCCGGGTACTCCGGTTTCCTCCCCCAGTCCAAAGACATGCATGGTAGACTGATGGGCGTGTCTAAAGTGTCCGTAGTGTATGAATGTGTGTGTGTGAGTGTGTATGTGATTGTGCCCTGTGATGGACTGGCACCCTGTCCAGGGTGTACCCCGCCTTG
>JAFFST010052425.1:147642-162120 GCA_022414735.1 Noturus placidus
CTGACCTACCACAAAATACCGATTCAGCTGTCCATTTTTGGTCAGCCTGCACCCACTGTAACCGTGTTTCACCTTTCAGAACTGCTGCTCACTCTGGAGACCGTTGTGTGAAAACTCCAGGAAATCAGCAGTTTCTGAAATACTCAAATCAGCTTATCTGGGACTAACAACTATTCCACGCTTGCCAAAGTGACTGAGATCTTATTTTCCCCACATTGTCTCTCACTTAGCGATGAAGTCCTCATGCTGAGTTTGGTAAATGGTAAATGGCGCACTTATATAGTGCTTCTATCCAAAGCGCTTTACGCTGTGTCTCATTCACCCATTCACACTCACACACACACACACACACACACACACTCACACACACACACACTCACACACTCACACTCACACACACACCAATGGTAGCAGAGCTGCATGCAAGGTGCTAGCTTGCCATCGGGGGCAACTTAGGGTTCAGTGTCTTGCCCAAGGACACTTCGGCATGGGATCACCCGGGCCGGGATTCGAACCGCCAACCTTACGATTAGTGGATTAGTGGACAACCCGCTCAATCCGCGTGGTGGCCTAGTGGTTAGCATGTTTGCCTTGCTCCTCTGGGGTTGGGGGTTCGAATCCTGCCTTTAGACTTTACACGTTCTCTCCGCCCTTCAGGGGTTTCCTCTGGGTACTCCGGCTTCCTAATCCAGTCCAAAGACTTGCTTTGTAGGCTAAATGGCATTTCCAGTTTGTCTGTAGTGTGTGAATATGTGTGTGATTGTGCACTATGGTAGGTTGGAACCCTGACCAGAGTGTCCCCTGCCTCATGTTCCCTTGGATAGGCTTCAGGCTCCCCCTTGACACTGTGTATGATAAGTGGATGTATGGATGGCTGGTTCTTGGGGTTTTCCAGGGATGAGCAAGACAACAATATCATATCGACTGAATTATCGTATAATAATGTCATCATGTTAACTAACTGAAGGTTAAAATCTATTTTTGTACTTGTCATTTCATTTTCTCTTCCTTTTTCTTACATCTTACCGTGGTTAACACCTTTGCCTCGCACCTCCAGGGTTGGGGTTTCGATTCCTGTTTCCGCCCTTTGTTCGTGGTGCTTGCATGTTCTCCCTGTGCTTCGGGGGTTTCCTCTGGGTACTTTGGTTTCCTCCGCCAGTCCTGGACGTTGTAGGCTGACTGGCATTTCAAAACTGTCCGTAGTGTATGAATGGGTGTGTGAGTGTGTAACTAAAATCCAGGGTGTTCCCGACGTTGTACCCTGAGTCCCCTGGGATATGCTCCAGGATTACCACGACCCAGTGTAGGATAAACGCTACAGAATATGGATGGATGGATAGATGGATGGAAAACCCAACCATTGTTGTCTAAAATACTGAGTGAAAACATATTAAACATGATTCCTGCTCTCCTCAGATACCCCAGGGCTAAGGATCCAGGGTTTAGCCTGAGCTCTCCCCCAAGAGAGCAGAAGAAGAGCAGCACCTGAGAGACAGAAAGAGAGGGCGAGAGAGATAAGCGAGCCAGTGTCTTCACTCGCACAGAGGGAAGGATGGGAGAGATGGACGATGGGAAGGGCCAGGCAGGGAGGATGTTTGAAACCTTCGTCCAGACGTCCACCTGTAAGTCCACCCTGCAGGCCTTTAACATCATGTGCACATACCTGGAGCTGGATCCTCTGGAGCATGAGTCCTTCTACAGCAGCCTGAAGAGCAGACTGACCTGCTGGAAGGCCAAAGCACTGTGGAGCAAACTGGACAAGAGAGCCAGTCACAAGGAGTACAAGAAAGGCAAAGCCTGTATAGGCACAAAGGTAAGTGTTCTGAGAGCGGGCCTGTACCGTACTCACTGTGAGCGCTGTACAGCATAGGAACATTAAACCTCAGGACCTGGGGAACTTTAGTAAGTGTGTGTGAAGATTAGCAGACAGTCTTTCTCAGTAAGAGTCCACATGACCCTGACCTGAGTACTCAGGATGTCTGCTCCATTATAAAGGCTGCTGGACCACTCACGTGGATTTATTATCATTCAATAAAATTAAAATAAATGAAGGAAAGGAAGGGAATGAAAGGACTTGACACAAAAAGGAAAGGTGGATTTTTGTTGCTAGACAAGAAAAGAAATCACTCACTGTACATGAGGGAGGCATTTTCTTTCAAAATGACTTTTGTCAAAGTACTTTTCCCCCCTCAATTATCACAATGCGTGAAAAGAGAAAGAAAGAAGTGAAAAAAAGGTAAGAAATAAGTAGAGTGAAAGAAAGAAAGAAAGAAAGAAAGAAAGAACGAAAGAACTAAACAGAAATGTCAGAAATTGTTTGAAAGAAACAAACAGAAATGTTCAAAGGGAAATGGAGAGAAAAAGAAAGAGAGAGAAATGAGGAGAGAGAGAGAGAAAGAAAAAACAATCAGTGTAGAATTAAAAAAAAAAGTAGAGTTAAATGCTAAGAAAGAAATGAGGAGAGAAACTGAAAGAAAGAAAGAAATGAAGAAAAAGAAATGATTAAAGAAAGATAGCAAGAAAGAAATGAAGAAAGAAGGAAACAGACAGAAAGAAAGAACAAGAAATGCAATAGAGAAAAAGAAATGAAGAAAGAGAGCTAGTAAGAAAGAAAGAAATGAGGAAATGAATAAAGAAATGAAGAGAGAAACATAGAAAGCAAGGAAGGCATGAAGAAAGAAGGAAACAGAAAGAAAGAAAGAATGAATGAAAAAGAAGGAAATAAATAAAGGAAGAAGGACACAGAAACAAAGAAAGGATGAAAGAAAGAAAGAAATAAAGGAAGAAGGACACAGAAAGAAAGAAAGGATGAAAGAAAGAAAGAAATAAAGGAAGAAGGACACAGAAAGAAAGAGGATGAAAGAAATAAAGGAAGAAGGACACAGAAAGAAAGAAAGGATGAAAGAAAGAAATAAATAAAGGAAGGACACAGAAAGAAAGAAAGGATGAAAGAAAGAAATAAATAAAGAAGGACACAGAAAGAAAGAAAGGATGAAAGAAAGAAAGAAAGAAATAAAGGAAGAAAAACAAGCAAAAATAAAATAGTGTAGTAATGTAAGAAAAGAAATGAGAGTAAAATAGAGAAAGAAAGAAAGAAAGAAAGAAAGAAAATGGAGTATTGGAATATAGTATTGGAATGGAATATTTCAAAGCTGAAGCTGTGTGAAAGTGTTCATGTGTCTCTTGGAGTCATTTAGCACAACATATATTACTTTTGATATTAATATTCTATTCTATTAATATTACTTACGCAGTGGAAAAAAGGGACATTGGGAAGAGGGCTTGGCCAGCGGCACACACACACACACACACACACACACACACACACACACACGTGTGCAGACAGCTTCACTCAGCAGATAAAATGATTTGAGGTGGTGTGACTGCATCTGCGTCTTTATAAGTCTCCAGAACAATAAAGTCCTGAATGGCTCAGCGCCCAGACTCTTATTAACGTGTGTGAAACGGTCCATGCCTAGAATTGAACAAGTCTCATTTGATAGCAGCTGTAAATGCCCCAGTGACTTTGTGGACGTGAATGAGATCAATTATGCCCTGCGTTCGAGGTTATAATTTACCTCACATTCCTAAAACGCCACTAATTATACACAATGATTCTTTTTCAGGCCTTTCTCACTTTGATGAGGCGCAGCGCAGCATGCTTTAACGACACTTTGGCACAAACACACCAGATGTGCTGTGACTGTACTATGAATCAGTATCAGTATTTACATAGCAACAAGCAGGAACTGGGGTTGAGATGGCTGGAGATATATCCACCATTCTAACATTTCTCTAGTCTTCGTATGTCAACCTCACGGAAACTGAATACCGCTGCGGACACGAATAGACGAATTCACCGGAGGGGATATTACACGTTTCCTTCAGACGTGTTCAGATGTTTACATGCGATCAAAGCCAAGACGATACACAGGCTCAAGAAGCAGAATCGCAAATAGCGTAGCATGTATGTACTACAGGTAACTCTAGTTTTAAGTAAGAGAAACAATTCAGCCTCACGCCCTGATCTCCTACATATGGCAACAATTCAGTTCCTGGCCAAATCCAAGACCTGAAGTCTGATCTGAAATCCACGTACTGGATTCTTTAATTATTACGAGTTCGATTTCTTATTATATTTTCAAAAATGAAAAAAAATATATATTTTAAATGTTTATTAAGTGGCCGTTTTCGGTAGAAAGAAATATATACAAATAAAATGGCGCACTTATAGAGCGCTTTACACTGTGTCTCATTCACCCATTCACACACACACACACACACACACACACACACACACTCCAATTCAATTCAATTTTATTTGTATAGCGCTTTTTACAATAGACATTGTCTCAAAGCAGCTTTACAGGAATATAAACACAGTACACACACAGTAAAGGTGAGAAATTATCCCAACTGAGTGGCGACAATGGCAAGGAAAAACTCCCTAAGGTGTTTAAGAGGAAGAAACCTTGAGAGGAACCAGAATCAGAAGGGAACCCATCGTCATCTGGGTCACAATGGGAGCAGAGCTGCATGCAAGGTGCTAACTTGCCATCGGGGGCAACTTAGGGTTCAGTGTCTTGCCCAAGGACACTTCGGCATGTGGAGTCATCCGAACCACCAACCCTAGGATTAGTGGACAACCCGCTCTACCACCTGAGCCACAGCCGCCCCCCATAAAAAAATACAAATATACAAAGTGAAAAGGAAACAGAAAGAAAGGGAGATCTGACCATCTAACAAATTATAAGGTTCAGCATTTTAATGTTGGAAAGAAAATGAACACAACACAATGTATAGGAACGTATAGGAAAATGTATGAAACGTTCAAGGCCTTGACGCTCACGTACAAGACCCTGTCTGGAACAGCACCCTCTTACCTCAACTCTCTGCTGAAGGCTTACGTTCCCTCACGCAATCTGCGATCGATTAGCGACCGACGTTTAGTAGTTCCTACTCAGCGTGGCACAAGGTCCCTTTCCAGAACCTTCACACTAACTGTTCCTCAGTGGTGGAATGAACTTCCAATCTCAATCCGGACCACAGAGTCTCTCACCATCTTCAAGAAACAGCTAAAGACCCATCTCTTCCGTCAACACCTAACCAACTCATAACAAAGAAAAAAAAAGAAAAAAACACTGCACTTACACCTCGACTCTGCGCACGTTGCTTCTTCTAGAACTCAATTAATAGATCTTGTATAGTAGCACTACTTGTATTGTTCCCTGCTTGATATCACTTTGCTTGTATCTCTCATTTGTAACTCGCTTTGGATAAAAGCGTCCGCTAAATGAATAAATGTAAATGTATAAATGTAATGAAAGAAAGTACATAAAAAAGTGGAACAGGAAATGATAGAAAGAAGAAAGATGTATAGTGGGGAAATTACAGCGAAAAAGAAATGCAAAGGAAGAAACAATCCAAAAAGAGAGAAAGTAATGGGTTCAACAAAAGAAAGTATATTTTATTTATTTAGCAGACGCTTTTATCCAAAGCGACTTACAAATGAGACACACTCACACACCAATGGTAGCAGAGCTGCATGCAAGGTGCTAGCTTGCCATCGGGGGCAACTTAGGGTTCAGTGTCTTGCCCAAGGACACTTCGGCATGGGATCACCCGGGCCGGGATTCGAACCACCAACCCCACGATTAGTGGACAACCCGCTCTACCGACTGAGCCACAGCCACCCAATGTATTAAGTATATAAAATGTATTGAGAAGGTACAGTGAAAGGGAATTGGAAAGAATGAAACAAAGAAAAAAAGGAAGGACTGAAGAAAGAAAATTAAAACTAAAAAACAAGGTGTAGAAAATATACTAAAAAGCAGAGCGGAAGAGAAATCGAAAGAATGAAAGAATCGAAAAAATGAAGAAAGTGATGGGTAGACGAGAGTAAGGGCGGCTGGGGCTCAGTCGGTAGAGCGGGTTGTCCACTAATCCACTAACCGTGGGTTTGGTGGTTGGAATCCCGGCCCGGGTGATCCCATGCCGAAGTGTCCTTGGGCAAGACACTGAACCCTAAGTTGCCCCCGATGGCAAGCTAGCACCTTGCATGCAGCTCTGCTACCATTGGTGTGTGAGTGTGTCTCATTTGTAAGTCGCTTTGGATAAAAGCGTCTGCTAAATGGATAAATGTAATGTGAAAAGGACGTGAAAGAAAGGAAGCCCACTATCTAGAAACTGTAGGTACACGGTAGATGTAAGAAGAAGAAAAGAGTGAGTGATGTGAGATGGAGAGTTGACATCGGCACGTGATGACGCACAGTGAGGCACATCTGTCTCCCTCACTTCACCATGACGTGTTGTTTTAAGACGTGCGTGACGTGACTGATGTCTGTGAACTGGAAAGGTGCGCGTTCACATACTATCACGATGTCTCTCTTCACTCGGACGCCACATGCTGTGCCAAATCTCAATCTGCCCAGGATATGAGGTCATGCTCATGTTATCAACCTTCCCAGCATGACCGAATGCTTGTTATTTTTCTGTTGTTTGTTGCCGTCGTTACTGTTGCTATGACTGCCAATCAGATGCTTTATTCTGCAGCTTGCTCAGGCACTACAAATAGCCAGCATGGTAAAACTGGGGATTTTAGGATGTGGGTAGGGATTATGGGGATTATAAATAACAGCAATTTTGATCCTGCATTGCCTTTTATACTCATAAGCAGCTGAAAGGCAGAAATGTTTCCTCACTTTTTATTTTTTTTTTAAAAATGCTATTGATGGCACCAAAATTGGTGGAAAATATTTGGACTGGTTGGCAGTATGAAATGTAACAGTTGACCCAGACGTGTCTGTCAGCATTCGGAAAAAAGTCGAATCCTAGTTTTCCACATTATTTCTATTTCTGTAAGTGTAAAATGGCCATATTTTGGATGTGCTGACAGTAATGTGAGACATTACATCATTTTAAATGTTTTAAATTATGGTCTGCTCAGCGTGTGGATATATGGACCACATGACCACCGGCTTCGATGGCACAGTTTCACCTCGTCTCAGAAACGTTGGCATACTTTCCGCTGAGATCTTCTGCTGGCTCGCACAGACTTCCGCCATTTTGTGGTGTCTGTGCTTTAATAATTCCAGTGCAGGGACAACTGTCTGGCTGTCTGTCTGTATCTAAATGGTAAATGGCGCACTTATAGAGCGCTTTTATCCAAACTGCTTTACACTGTGTCTCATTCAGCCATTCACACACACACACACACACACACACACACACACACACACCAGTGGTAGCAGAGCTGCCATGCAACTTGCCATCGGGAACAACTTGGGGTTCAGTGTCTTTGAAAGGACACTTCGGCATGTGGAGTCACGTGGGCCGGGAATCGAACCGCCAACCCTACGATTAGTGGATTAGTGGAGAACCCGCTCACAGCCGCCTCATCTCTGTCTGTCTGTCTGGAATGCCAGCTTGTGCTCTAGTTGCCCTGCTGGTGATATGCTACACTTGATTGAATGCCTTGGCCCGATGGTATGAAGCCTTGATTGTTTTTAGGCAGCAAAGTTACAGTCCCCTCCAAAAGTATTGGAACGGAGATGATGGTAATGATTGAGTCTTTATTTATCACATATACATTACAGCACAGTGAAATTCTTTTCTTCACATACCCCAGCATGTCAGGAGGATGGGGTCAGAGCACAGGGTCAGCTATGATACAGTGCCCCTGGAGTAGAGAGGGTTAAGGGCCTTGCTCAAGGGCCCAAAAGTGCCAGCTTGCCCCTTTTCTGATCATCACGGTTGTAAAGAGTGGTTATTTGAGTTAGCCCTTCCTGTCAGCTGTCAGCTAGTCTGGGCATTCTATGACATTTTCCTCTCACTAGATGTCAATTAATTTTCTTCCGATTAATAATCTTTCATCTCTACTTCACACTGTGGAGCGAAGCCACAAATTTGGTCCCAAATGTAGTGAACACAACAGAAAAATCACATACTATTTGTGTGTGTGTGTTGAAGGGAGTTGTCCTGAACCTAATTGCTTATGTGTGAACTGGCTCTGGGTCCAACTGGGCACCACAGCTTTCATCAGGAAGTTAGTCACATCTGGCAGGTCATGCATGCCACTTCCTGTTCTGCAGACTTTTCCATGTGATAAGAGATATTTGGCTGGACTGTGGTGCCATAGTGCTTCATTGATGCTATCCTGGAATTTGTGGATCTCCAAGGGCAAGCTGAATAAATCACAGACCCTCTGATGATGGTGTTGATCCCAGTGTCCTCTTTTTTTTCTTTATGGGTCACAAGAGGAGGGTTTCTCGCTCAACTCATGTATCTTCACACCTTATAGCTCAGTGCATGAGAAAAGCTTAAACTGGCATGAGAGCTGTGCATATCAGACAGGAAACAGATCTGCACTGATTTCAAAGGAAATACCACACCTATTCTGTCTTACCCAGTTCAGGATGAGCCAAAACACAGGAACCTGTTGCTATGATAGGATCTTTTTTGACAAACAGTTCTTACAGACAGCGCTGAAAAGAGTAGCATTGTTTCTGCTCTGTGGCTTCTCTCTAAAGGTTCGCTCACACCTAAAGCATTTTCTCTCGAGTGGGAGGATGCCTCTCTCTCTCTCTCTCTCTCTCTCTCTCTCTCTCTCTCTCTGTCTCTCTCTCTTTCTACCTTGGCATCTGTTAGGTGTTGTATGTGGAAGAGTCCAACGAAAAGCAAGCAGGTCATTGCCAAGTGTTTTGCTATAGGCTATGGTGTTTATCCATCCATCCATTTTCCACACTGCTTATACTATACAGGGTCACGGAGCAACCTGGAGACTATACCAGGGAACTCGGGGCACAAGGCGGGGGACAACCTGGACGGGATGTCCAACCAATCACAGTGCACAATCGTACACACATTCCCACACTGTGGATTTGGAAATGCCGATCAGCCTACAACACATGTCTTTGGACTGCTAGAGGAAACCGGAGTACCTGGAGGAAACCCCCGAAGTACGGGGAGAACATGCAAATTTTGCACACACAACACACAGGTGGGAGTCAAACCCAACCCCGGAGGTGCGAGACAAGTGTTTTAACCACTATTTACAAAAAAAAAAAAAGTATGCATTGGCGGCTGTGGCTCAGGTGGTAGAGCGGGTTGTACACTAATCGTAGGGTTGGCGGTTTGATTCCCGGCCCATGTGACTCCACATGCCGAAGTGTCCTTGGGCAAGACACTGAACCCCAAGTTGCTCCCGATGGAAAGTTAGTGCCTTGCATGGCAGCTCTGCTACCCATTGGTGTGTGTGTGTGAATGGGTGAATGAGAACCAGTGTAAATCCCTTTGGATAAAAGCGCTATATAAGTGCAGACCATTTACCAAATGTCAATAACGAGTAGGTTTTCGAACAAGAGAGCCCGCCAACCTAATGAGTCTGCTTGTCCCCAGGGCAAATATGAAGAAAAACAAAGTCTGGATATGTAATCTTTGGGTCCCGGTCTACTGATTTATCCATCCGTGATGATATCACATTGTTAAGTGAACTGTAGTCTAATTGTATTGTACATCAGATCCAGCTCATCATAACTGGCTGAGAAGTAGGCAGAAAAAATAACTGTCTTGATGAAAAGGAAGTACAACGTTTCAACCAGTGATGGATCAGACAATAGACTGGTGTTTACACGTGTTTCTCCAGGGTGCAGCCATGTAAAAGAATGCATGCTTGGCCTGGTCTCTGCTGGTGATAACATGTCCCAGCTTCCACCACTCCACGGACTGGAACAAAGACAGACTCACTGCTCTAGTCTTGCTTTACGTCATTTCTCACTTTTTTTTTTATTGGTCAGTCTGAACTTAGAAGGCTTTTTGACGTGATCCAGACTCGAGGAACATAAATTCCCCTGTGGAGAGTGGACCGATCTGAATGAACATTTACCCAAACACAAGGTCCACAGGAACCAAAGCCTGATTAACACAATATTGATCTCAGTGATTGTTTCTGGGAATCTCTCCTGTCATCGGGGTTCACACACATCTGAGAGGAAATATGTCCGTCTGTTCAAACACACTGATAGTCCTCACTGCAGGCGCAGCTTTTTGGCTTGGGGTCAGTCAAGCATAGTAACGCTTGCCAAAATGGGTGGGCTGTGATGGGAGGGAAGGAAATGAACAACCCTGTAAGAAAAGAAAAATCACACTGGGTCACAGGAACGTTTGAATCAGAAGCAGGGTCAAACAGTGCATCTGGGTTTAGTCAGGGGGGAAAAAAAACAGGTCTGCTGAGTGATTCAGAGCTAGATTAGTGAGAAGATCCACATTAACCTCCTCCAGGCTTTTATCTCTGCACCCTAGGGAATGAAGTCATCCCACAGCCGGCTTTCTCAGCCACGCTCTGTAAGCTGAAAACCTGACTTCCTGCATTCTTGTGACCCTGATACAGCAAGCTCGCATGCCTTTGGTATGGCAAGCTGTAATTAGAATTGAATGTGGAAATGATGACACTTTAGCCTCTTGCGCTTTAGTAGACATGATTATTCCTAATATTTGTTATAGAGCAGGTATTGGTAAATGGCGCACTTATATAATGCTTTTATCCAAAGCGCTTTATACTGTGTGTCATTCACACACACACACTCACACACCAATGGTAGCAGAGCTGCCATGCAAGGCGCTAACTCGTCATCGGGAGCAACTTGGGGTTCAGTGTCTTGCCCAAGGACACTTTAGCATGTGGAGTCATCCGGGCCGGGAAACGAACCGCCAACCCGCTCTACCACCTGAGCCACACTTTTAAACAATATGTTGGGCCACAGCCGGGGCCAACCTGGGCCACAACCTGGGCCACAACCTGGGCCACAGCCGCTCCGTGCATAAAGATATTTGATATCTTTTTGCAGAACAGTACATTTATAGATTGACAACAGTGAGTAGTGTGCACGGTGGCTTAGTGGTTAGGGTTGGAGGTTCATGTGCAGAGTTTGCATGTTCTCCCCGTGCTGCAGGGGTTTCCTCCGGGTACTCCGGTTTCCTCCCCCAGTCCAAAGACATGCATGGTAGGCTGATTGGCGTGTCTAAAGTGTCCGTAGTGTTTGAATGGGTGTGTGAATGTGTATATGATTGTGCCCCGTCCCCCAATGGATTGGCACCCTGTCCGGGGTGTACCCTGCCTTGTGCCCCATGCTCCCTTGGATAGGCTCCAGGTTCCCCGCGACCCAGTAGGATAAGCAGTATAGAAAATGGATGGATGGATGGATGTAACAGTGAGTGATGGAGGTGGTTTTTCCACCTTTGCCCATCCCTTTCTTTAGTGTTAATTTTCTGTTAATATTTGCAGTGCTTGATAATCGGAGGAGGACCCTGTGGCCTGCGTACTGCCATAGAGCTGGCCTGTCTTGGTGCCAAAGTAGTTGTGATCGAGAAGAGAGACACATTCTCCAGAAACAACGTTCTGCACCTTTGGCCCTTCACCATCCATGACCTCAGAGGCCTCGGGGCAAAGAAGTTTTACGGCAAGTTCTGTGCAGGCGCCATTGACCACATCAGTGAGTATTGAGTCATCTCTCTGTATACAGAAGCCTTAGCTATTCAGGCATGTGTAGATAATATATGCTATTTTCTTAGTGCAAAAGAAGTTCATGTTTTTATGAGGAAGTAACTCCCCTTAGTTCTCTGTTTGCATTTGTTGCAAGCCCTTCCTCGTGTGTGCTTGCTTTAGCAATCATTTTATCAAGGCTTTCTGATCTGTTAATGCAGAAGTTAAAGACGAAGGTTTAATCGAGGCTTTCGGGTATGATTACAACAACTAGTAAAGAGTTCTTGTGCTGACTGTGTTCACCAGGTATTCAACAGCTCCAGCTCATGCTCCTGAAGATTGCTCTGCTTCTAGGGGTCGAGTTCCACATCAATGTGGAGTTTGTAAAGCTTCTGGAGCCTCCAGAAGACCAGGAAAATGAGGGTGAGTTCGTCCCTGCGTGACCACAAAGAAACCCGACACACCTCTGTCCTGTCCAACTGGTTAAACACTATCAGCACTTCAAAGGGCCTCTGATTGTACAGAGAAGACGTTCGACAGCTAATCTATCGACCGACCTTGTTTTTCTGTTCTTCTGCTTTAAATAATCTCGTGACCTGCCATTTCTATTTTTTGCCCATTTTCTAAATAATAGATGAGGTAAATTTACAAGAATTACCACACTGATGCTAATTTAATTTATTTCTCTTTTCCATGTAACATAGCCGCCACAGACAGTAGGATCTGGATGCAGAGGTTCATTAGAGGCTTCTCCAAGATTCACTGTTGAAAACCATAGCAGATCCGAACGATTAAGATCCCAGAATTATACAAATACTATGTATATGAACAAACACAAATTTTGAAGGACACAATTGTATAGAATGTCTTTGTATGTCGTAGCATTACAATTTCCATACACTGAAACTGAGGCACGAACCTGTTCCAGCATGACAATACCCCTGTGCACAAAGCCAGCTCAAAGAAGATGTGGTTCACTATGGGTGGAGTTGAAGAACTCGATTGGCCTGTACAGAGCCCTGACCTCAACCCCACTGAACACATTTGGAATGAACTGGAATGCTGACTGTGCGTGCGCCAAGCCTTCTCACTAATGCCCTTATGGCAGCCATGCTCCAAAATCTATTGGAAAGCCTTCCCAGGAGAGAGGAGGCAGTTATAGCAGCACAGCTGGGGCTAACTTCATAATAATGACTCATGGTTTTGGAGTTAGGACATACGGGTGTGATGGTCAGCACATACGGGTGTGATGGTCAGATATCTGCACACTTTTGGCCAAATAGTGAACACCATGCATGTAGGGCGGAGGTCTTCAACAGGGGGTCCGCGACCCCTAGGGGGTCCGCGGAGGTACTGCATGGGGGTCGCGAAAGTTTTGGTACCAGTTTGATATAACACAATTTCATACAATATATATAATTAGGGGGTCCCCACTCCATCTCACCATCAGTTTGGGGGTTGTAGGGTATTGGATAGTGTGCACCGTGCCTCTATTTTATCATCTATGTACGTAGGGCACAAATAAAGTGAACAGGAAGCCATTTGGGAATTGGCCTTGAAGACCAGCTTGATGGAAAGAAAGTAACGCTATGGGTAAAAGAATAAACAAAATGAATCTGTGAGGAAAAACAAAACTGTGATGTCGACATCAGCATTATTAGTTTTTTTTCTCCACCGTAATGTCCTGTATCGGCTCACATGGGCTAGTAAAAGCAAATACATGCAGGATCGTTGTCAATTTGCTGGACCGCGAGCAGTGTGACACCGTCAGCAGAAAATTGATAATATTATCAGCAGTCAGGGTTAATACAGGCAAATCTGACTTTCAAAATAAAAACAAAACAAAAAACTCCACAGAAATTTCACGTACAAAATAAGAAACTAAAATCTTAAATGTCTCAGATCCATCCATCCATCTATCCATCCATCTTCTATACCGCTTATCCTTCCTTCAGGGTCATGGGGGAACCTGGAGCCTATCCCAGGGAGCATCGGGCACAAGGCGGGGTACACCCTGGACAGGGTAAATATCTTAGATTTGTGTTGTAAAATGCGACACAGTATAAATATGCTGCCGCCAGAGCAGGTGAGCCAAATCAGGAAGGCTCAGAGCCATGCACTACGTTTACCGTGGTCAGTTTTCCATTAGTCTCGCACCACCGTCTCACCAAACAATGCTAAGGCAAAATACAAGGCTTCCTACTTTTCTAAAACTCTGCCATAACCGTCACTACGGCAACCCGACCAACAGCGGCTGTTAATGTCATTTTTACTGCCTGTGGAAAATGTCTCTGTTTTTATCCAGTGGTCTCCTCCTAGTTTATTATTAGATGCTAGCTGCAGAACATCTCCTGGGTCAGTGCACAGTTTTGTTCAGTTTAATGGAAATGACAGCTCATTACTTTATTGAAGGATAATAATGAGCTCAATGGCATAATTAGAAACAGCATGCTTTCCGATGAAGTAATGCTTTCGTGAGATTTGAAGCTGATCTTTTATGGAGTCATGTTGCTCAGAGACTGTTGATTAGACCACGCTTCTGTCTATTAATCAGAGACATGAGTCAGCTAATGAAAACAAGAGGCCTTGCTAAATTAAGCGCTTTAGCTGCTGTGGCCTTGACCTTGAGAAGTCACGCAGATCATGTGACCTTTGGTCAATATCTATTTTTCTCATTCCCTCATATTCTGTTGGGGTTTGAGAGAGCCAAGAGTCCGTTGGACAGCGCCAAGAAAACTTCACAGCGTTGCTTTATCGGCTCGATACGTATCGAGTTTTCCTCACTGCTCATCGACATATTCGGAGTTGATAACATGAAATTTAAGCACAGTTTCTTTCCTTTGTGTTTACGATAAAAGATGATTAAATGCAGTGGTTGGGATGTTTTATATGGCGAATTATTAATATTTACATTTATTCATTTAGCAGACGCTTTTATCCAAAGCGACTTACAAATGAGACACACTCACACACCAATGGTAGCAGAGCTGCATGCAAGG